>VYZW01017286.1:3625-13654 GCA_013401315.1 Balaeniceps rex
GACTAAATATTCCACTACCAGCCACCAGAGAATCCACTTAGAGCTGCCGAGACCTTTTGTGCAACCTCCTTTAACCACATGCATCTGTCCTTCTAGCCATCAGAGCTGTCCCAGAATCCCAGAGGTGTCCCAGAATCTCACAAAACTCTCTTCTGTCCATCTGTCCATCCGTCCGTCCATCCATCCATCCATCCATCCATCCATCCAACAGCTGCTCTATAGAGTCAAACAGATAGACAGATTTTAAGGACTGCAGGTGTCTGGTGGTGGTTGTGGGTCCTCCAGGCTGCTAGAACCCTCTCTGGTGTCACAGTTTCCTCTTGATGACAACCAGTTTGGCACATGCCTATCCATCTACTTAAATGCAAACACAGCTGCACCTGGATACTCTTTCCATAGCTGCAGGCTCTCCCTATCACAGCAGAATTACTATACTTTCTTAAAAGGCATCCTTACAGAAGGCTCCAGAGTTCAAGCCTTGCAGACAGATGAGCTCTGGTAGGTCTGATTTGCAGCAGTTTAAGACCTTACAATATTGAATTATTGCTTGGTAATTCAATAATAATTCTCTGAGGTCACTGCCCCTGAAGAGTAGCAGAAGAGGGATCATGTGCTTCTACCTGATTAGCCCCAATGCAGAGGTTGCGTTTTAGCCTGTACCAACAGAGGAGGTGGTTATGTGATACTATGGGTAGGATAGATGTTGAGTAAATTGGTGATAGGCACATATCCTCTTCTTCTACCTCTGCTACAGAGCCAGACAAGAAAAAAGGACAGTTAGCAGTAGTAATATATAGAATCGACCTACCTTTTGCATGCAGGAGCTGGAGGTTTGGATATCTGTGTTTTACATGCCAACCAGTAAAATGGCATATCTTACAAGAGGTCTTTTCCCTGTTTCTGTAGAGTCACATCTACTCCCCTTCAGTGTCTACAGTAAATTCAGGCTTTTTATTCGTACTGAGAGCACAGGAGGAGTGCAACAACGGGAGAGGAAACTGGATTCTTTTTCCTTTGCTGCAATAGCAACAAAGGCATTTATTGCACTTAAATCATTGTCACCTATGCAAATGTGCTGAAGTCAGAAAGTCTGCACAGCTGCTGGAGAGACTACAGGTTTCAAAATCAGCAGGGTAGCAGAAGTATAAATAGTGGCCTGATTTTATTTGCCAGTCCTTTGATACTAGTAAAGATGCAGGTAGAGAAATGTCCATCTCCTTTTCAGATCCCAGTCTGATTACTCAGAGCTGGGAATTAATCCTCTCACCATTTTTTTGCATTTAACATGAATTGTCATTCATGTGAAGCCACTGGTGGACAGCAGGCGTGAGCCTAAACATAGACATTAAAGAGTCCCTTTCTTAGTACTAAAACTGTGTTGAAACTGGGTTTGTCAATGCAGATCAGCAAAACAATGGGCTGAGATGTTGAAGGTCATTTTTCTCTGGTGTCATCACTCCAATGCACTTTTACAATCTCTGCATTGCTAAAGGACTGTATGCTAAGAAGTGTGCTAAAACATGCTTTAAATCTCTTTTAGAGAATGGGGATAACTTTGGAAAGCCTCGCATATAAAAAGAACTGTAAATGTTGTTTAAAAAAAATAGAAAGTGGCTAAGTCAAACTCTTTGTTTATTTTAACTGAGTTTGCCTTCAGAATACCCAAGTGGTTTGACTGCGCAGTTCTATGGATTTATCACTTGCCAAGCTTCATATTTTTAAAAATCAAAGCCCTTTTTTTGAAGGCCACTAACAAGCATAGAAAATGTCCTTTGCACTGTTAACCACAAAAAAATGACCCAGATTTAATTTGTTTTGAAAATGTATTTGTGGCAAGAAAATACTCTCAGGCTGAAGTGTTCTTTGCCAAGTGTAGTCTACAGTGAGAGTCTGTGGGCCAAATCCTGAAGCCAGTGAAAAACAAGGCTTGTTAGGGGAAATCCTGGCATTACCTTTGCCTACCTACATGTTCATGGGCATTGTAGTGAGGTTCACTATTTCACTGCATTCAAAATCAATGTATTTGCTTAGTAGATCCATCATTTTATGAGAGTTTTAAAAATTCTTCATTAAACTCACTTTATGCCTCCCCAAATCCATATTTTTTATTGATAGTGAAAATAAGATAGAGTCATTGGAAGCAGACAATAAAACCTGTATGCATAGGGCAGTTTACTTACTGTTTATGCTAAGAGAATGTATGATTGTTATAGTTTTGATGAACTGTCCAGGCCCTGTTTATACAGTGGATTTTTTATCCTGCAGTGTTCATACAGTATTTCACCGAATTCTTCTTATCTGAACCCTGGGGTACTCTATAATTCTTGAATCTAAGTGTAGAGGCATGTCAGACATAAAATAGGAAATGTGGAACGTGAGGTTTTGAGGAGTATTTCAGGTGATTTTGAAAAATATATCATAGTTAATAACAAGAAATGCTCCTCTAGGGTAAAGAAAAAATTTAAGGAGTGAGAAGTGAAGACATTCTTTAAAAGAGGTTTTAGCTGGGATAGGAGAAACAGAACAAGTGCAAATGAAGTCAGTGATATGCTTGTGAATAATGAGGGAGTTACATTTGGGGAATGGATGTTAAGAAATTTAAGTTTCAGTGAGGATGGATGGAGAGAGGCGACGGGAATCAAACCGAATAATGAAAATCAGACTATCGGGTTTGCAATATCTGTGTGGGAGAAGAATCTCTTCCTGTAAGTGTTATCCTATGACTAAGGATGGGAAGAGAGCAGAGGGACTGCAGCAAAATAATGGAAGAGGAGGATATCAAGTACATATTCAGAGCTTTTTAATCTATTACTTGTTATTCAACTCTGAGTAGGACATTAGAGCTGTAGTGATGATTGGATGTGAGCTTCAGGATGAATTTTGAGGGACGAGGTTTTCCTTTTCTGTGGTGAAATTTTTATTCATATGCTACTTAATGAAAACCATGTGATGGCTGGGAGGTTGTGTCTGTGTACTTGTGAAAGTGCCCTTTTTTACAGAGCTTTAAAAAAAGAACAACCTATAGTTTAAACTTTGTATATCATGATTTTGGGAATCTGGTGCATTTGACAGACCTTGTGAAATTGCACCTCAGAATACCTAACTCTTTGGGATGTGAATGCTCTAGAAAAGAGTGTAATAAAAGCCAACCAGTCTTTCCTTCCTTTATGTTTTTCTTTAAGTGGAAGAGATGCCAGAGTGCATGTTTTACCTTTGAGCGCGCTCTTTTCATGTTGTTCCCTCCACGCCTACCTTCCCTGTGTCCTCATTTTTTATTTTTACCCCTCTTCTGTCACATAGTTTTCTCCTTCTTTCCCCAACTGACTCAATCTTGGTTTTTTGCTTTTTACATATATATTATGTTGTGTAAGTGTCTGCACAAAATGCATGAGGGAGATCTCTGCTCGCTGCTCTCTGATCACAGCTTTCACTTTCTGTAGTGGGCAGAGGGGAAAGCCTTGTGGTTTCTCTTTTGTATTCCCAGTCAGAAGATATTCAGGACATAAACCAGTTAAGCAATAAAAATCACTAGTTTCCCTACTCCCAAGCCATCAGGGCAAAGGAGGAAGCTAGGCTTTTTTACTGTCAAGTAAAGAAAAAGTGCTATGGTCCCCCTTCAACTACCCCAAGACTGCAAGGGAAACAAGAGGAGACAGGGCTTCCTTCACACTTCTTGTGGACCAGAGGGCCAGTATCTCCCAAAGGACAGGACACCCTCTGCCATTTTTAATTCTCTGCAAAGAAAAGACAGCAATGAAGGGTGGGGAGAGTATGTGTATAAGAAAGAACTGTGTCATCTCTTGTAGCTTGGTGGGAACTCTCAAGTTTGCTAAGTGGGAGTACATCCATTTTCAATACTTCAACCTGGAATCACTTAGACCTCTTTTCCAGAAATGATGGCCTCACAGGAGGTGAGGCTGGCAAGCATCTCCAGAGATCATCTAGTAGCAAACCCTTGCTCAAAGTAGGGTCAGCCACATCAGGTTGCCCAGGACCGACTCCCCTTGAATGTTGAATATCTCCAAGGATGGAGATGCCATAACCTCTCTGGGCAACTTGTGCCAGTGTTTGACCATGCTCACAGTAAAAATAATTTTTTCTTGTGTTTAAGTGGAATCTTCTGTATTTCAGTTTGTGCCTTTGTGTCTTGTACTGTCACTGGGCACCACTGAGAAGAGTCTGGTTCAGTCTCCTTTACTGCCCCCCATCAGGTATTTATACACATCCATAAGATCCCCCTGAGCCTTCTCTTCTGCAGCCTGAACAGTCCCAGCTCTCTCAGCCCCTTTTCATATCAAAGATGATCCAGTCCCTTCATCATCTTTATGGCCTTTTGCTGGACTCACTCCAGTATGTCCATGTCTGTCTTGTACTGGGGAGCCCAGCACTGGACCTAGCATGCCAGATCTGCCTCACCAGTGCTAAACAGAGGGGAAGGGTCATCTCCCTTGACCTGCTAGCAACTCCCTGCCTAATGCATCCCAGGAGGCTGTTGGCCTTTGCTGCAAGGGGGCTTTACTGCCTCACAGTCAGCCTGTCCCCCAGATCCCCCAGGTCCTTTTCTGCAAAGCTGCTTTTCAGCCGTTTGTCACTCAGCATGTACTGGTACTTGGAGTTATTCCTCCCCAGGGGCAGGACTTTACATCTTCCTTTGTTGAACTCCATGAGGTTCATGTCGGCCCGTTTCTCCAGCCTGCCCAGGTCCCTCTGGATGGCAGACCAACCCTCTGGTGTACCAGCCACTCCTCCCAGTTTTGTATCCTCTGCAAACTTACTGAGGGTGCACCCTGCCCCATCATCCAGATCATTAATGAAGATGCTGAACAGTACTGGCCCCAGTATTGACCCCTGGGGTACACCACAAGTGACCAGCCTCCAGCTGGACCTTGTGCCACTGATCCCAGCCCTCTGGACCAGCTGTTCAACCAGCTTTCAGTCCACCAAATCTTCCTAAACTCTGTTCTCAGCATCCTTGGAAATCCTGTGCAAAGTTTCTCACAGTGGTTCAAGCTTTCCCCCCATGTGTGATAGTATCCAAAATCACAAGGAGGTTTGTCTGTTTTACCTCAGAGTTTGTCCAAGGTCATGCGAGAAATTCTTGTAGAGCTACAGAATAAAACCAGATTTCCTATGCTGTAGATGTCAAATTAAACTTCCCATCTCTGTCTCCTTTACTGGCCAGAGTTATAATGCAGACCTGTATCAGCACAGAGACATTTCTTTGTCACAGTCTCTTTTTCCCAACTTTATTTTAAATAGTGTGTGTGATTTTTTAATAATCTGATGTATTTTTCCATTGTGTGTAACTGAAAAGGACAGACAATGTAACGCGTGAGAACATCCTGCTTTCAGACAGCTGCATCATCACAAGTGCATTTTCATCCAAAACACCACTTCTAATGGAAGTAGAAATAAACAAACATGAAGAAATTCTGCTTGTATGCTGCAAACCATTCTTACTGCTTGGCTGAAACAGATGGAGCACAACCTTGCTAAGAAAAGGCAGTGGGAGGTGTGTGGGGAGACAGTGTAGAAGTGGACACAGCATCATGGGTAGTAGAACTGTGCACATTCATGCCCAGTAAAGGCACAGTGGTTAGTTGCATTTCCTAGCTTCTGAATATATGTATAATTGCATCATCATAACATACTCTGAATACAGGACTGGTCATTTGTATTTTAGATTGCCTTCAAAGTGGTGAAACTTTTCTTCTTCTCCAAACCCAACTGATACTCCTTGCCTGTAGTGCTAATGTTCTTTCCAGTGTGACTCCCAAGCATGTGACGTGCTTTGACCTCAGAGATACTGTGAAAACCCTGCTTGCCTTGGGAGTCAGGATTCTCTCAATAAGGTTCAGTAGGTTCCCTTTAAAAATAGATGCTGTTTAATCTTTTCTGCTTGGGACTCAATTCTGATGTCCCAGAGGGCTCAAAGAATTTTTCTTTTAATCAGTGCTTTAAATGGGGGAGAGTGGGGGGGGGGGAATTCACGCTGATTTTTTTAATATATATGTGTGTGTAGATATATATATACACACACCATTTACTCTTTAAGAGACAGTATTTAATCCCACTTCATCTCTCATGGCTAAGAAATGGAGCCCCCCCTTGTGTGGTTCAGGGCCGTTGCAGTAGCTGCAGTAGCCCCGTCCATGATGGTGCACGTTAGGACAGCCTATTCAAGTGAGTGAAATGACTGTGTCACTGATGGATGCGGTGGGAGCACTAAAGAAGAAAGGTACGTTTTGAAACAATATTGCCAAAAATTACTTTCTTAAAAGGTCAGCTGAGCGCTGCCATCACATATTAGTTGGGTCACTTTACTTTTACAGGTCACCTTAGCATTTTCAGGTGAAGGGCCTGATGTTGAATGCCTCTGTCATGACTGATGTCCTCCACACTGCAGTTGGGACAGGCGATGGTTATTGTAGGTGCAGCAAAGGACCTGTGTTTTCCACATCTCTGAGTTAAAGGAGCTTCCAGTTAAAACTCTTTTTTACCAGTGAGTGCTTACAGGTTTCCTAACAGGAGATCCTTGGAAGGGGCGCGAGCTTTAGAGGAAAACAAATGAGAACTATAGTGTTATTCTTTTAGCCTGCAGTTGTCTGAAGTTGTTGCCGATAGAAATAGTTGCATACATTTGTCTTCATTAATCATTTCAAGGTGTTGCTTTTTGATGCAGCCAGCCCTAGCAGTTCACAGGCACTTTAATTTTCCAATTATTGTACCTGTGGCTCAGAACAGATACTGATTAGTTTCACATTTTGCTCTGTGGGCAGCTTAATGTTCTTGTCACCTTACATTGAGTTTTAAATGTGCAGAGTGTAAAAGAATGTCAGATGTGCTCCCATGTCTTCTGGGTCAGGCTCAGCAAGTTATGATGTTTCCAGGTACTGTACTGATAGGTTTCCGAAAGATGGATGAAAGAACAAGGTATGGTTTTAAGATCCTATCACAAAAGTAACGATTCCTCTTGTAAAGTGAGCATGAATGATTTTGTGTTGTATTATTTTTCACACAGATTTTTAGCTGGAGATGAAGGTGATGCTGCTGGCTGCTATAACAGCAATACAAAAGGTAGTTATGATAGCAGCAAGGCAAGAGCAGTGCTTTTCAATATTTGCACACAATTACAAGACCTTTTCAAACCAGTAGAGGAAGCGAAGGAGAAAATAAATTTTGAAAAGCCCTAAACACAAAAATTAATTTTATAACAAATAGAAATGTTGCCTGTCTCCTCTTTATCAATTGTGTACCAGCTATGACTCATCCGTGCATGCTTCTTTCTTTCTGAAAATTGCCATGGAAGAAATCCCCTCCAAAACACAAAACCATGCTGAACATCTGCTGTCTAGGTATTCATTAGTTCTGTCTGCCCTGCTTTTGGCTAATTGCCTGGGAGTGAAGTTGAATCATTTATGGGGACTTAACCTGGTGCCAGTTATAGTAGTAAAGATCGTGTAACATTTTGATAAAACCCAGGAAATGTCAAACATGTAGCCTCCCAAACATAAAGTTTATTTACTGGTTTCTCATGCACTTTGTTTGCCTACAATATTGCCTGCACAACTGATAACAGAAAATGTATTTAATAACTACTCAGTGCTAATATGCTGTAGTATGCATGACTGACTAATTTAATTTATCTCTGATTAAGCCTATTATGTTTGAGATCACTTTACAGAAGAGACTTTTTTTGCCAGCTGTAAGCTTATTTGAATTGTAATATAAGTTAATAATGTGTGAAATAACTACTGGTGCCTGCTTCTAAATGTTAATTTTACCAAATGACTTCCTGAGTTAGTGCGTACACAGCTCATCCATTGTAATGTAGTTAGTATGGTGTTTGGATGTAAGATTGCGTAGGTAAAAAGGCAGGTGCGTGTCAAGGGGATAAATGGATGTTGTTTCTGCTGAAAAGGAATGCTATCGTAGCCCAGTCAGGGGTGGCACATGGTCTATATGTTGACAGTGTCAAGAAGCCCTCATGATGTTCTTCATCTTGAAGTATTTGTTTCCTACAAGGTGCAAAGGAGAATAAGACTCCTCGGGAAAACATAGAGAGGAATATGTGAAACAAAAAGTTGTGAGAAAGGCAATCCTGAGTATGTTTAAATAGGAAAATAGCCATTTGGGTGGAATTCTAGACTTTTCTCAGACTGAGGTTGGAGCTGGAAAAGAAGTGGGGGAAAAAAACCAAAACAAACCCCAGACAATCAAAACCTGAGAAAGGGAGGAAAAAAAAAAAACCCAGAATTTAACTCTGCCAAGGAAAGCTAAACTTTTTTTCCCTAGGGAAAAGGAAGACTGTTTCCTGTTTGCCCTCCACTGTTTTCTGTGATCTAATTGTTAGCGTAGGCAGGCACCTAATGGGGAGGGAAGCAAAGCTTTTTCTGTGCATAAGCCATATCCCAGGGGTATTGATCACCGGCAAATGAGACTTTGCAATGTCTGTGCTTTAGCCACTTGTTTCTCTGAGAGGCTGCAAAGTGTTATCAATTGTTGGTTTGGAAAAAGCTCTGTGTTTATCAATTGTTGCTTTTCTGAAAAACCATAATTATACATGTTCTTGCTTTAATACATGTTTATTTTAAATCTGCTGAGAAAATTCAGGTGGAGGGAACGAAGTCTTCTACCTTGTTTAAAGAAACAAGTATGATAGTCTGGGGTTTAGTCTATGAGATTATCTATAAGCAAAGACACCTAAATTATGTGTACTTTGCATTTAGATATATGTAACCCCAACTGAAATAAAAGGAAGTCAATACTTTTCTCTGTCAGATTAGTGTATCTCTTCAAATTAGAAAATATATAGGATACTGTACTTACTGTGTCAGACTGAGCTGCCAAAACAATGTCACTTGCCTAGCGTGGAAAGAAAAGTATGCTCCACATAATTTCTTTTTATGTCATTCTGTTCCACCCTCTGAACATTTCTGGCGTGTGATAACATGTGGGATGTCAAGCACTATTGTTCACGTGCTATCTCATATAGATCAGTTATCAGCGAGCTGAGCTGCACAGCGGCCCTGACTTCAAGGTCTCTCTTCACAGCGTGTCAAATGCTAGCTGGCAGGGCAGGACTTTGGCAGGTCCACCGCCGACTGTCAGGATGCGTGTACATATGCAACTGAATGCATGGTGGTTGCACTGTTTAGAATAAGTTTCCAGTGGTATATAATTGCTAAAAAATGGTATTTCTATAAAAATTTCTGATATGGTGGCTTCAGGATTTGTACTGTAGTACTGGCATTACTAAGACTTTTCCTGCTCGTGTTTGCCCAGAATAGTTGATCAATGAGTGTAGGAGGGAATGGCATGTCTCTTTTTCACATCAGACAGAGATGGGACTGATATTCTTATAAACAGCTGGTAGGGCTCGGTGTTTAGGTAGTATCACCTAGAGGGAATGCAGTGCATCGGCTTCCCATGCTCTGTACAGTCCTCGGGGTGTAATTCAGGGCTGAATGTGATACACAGAGATCTGAAAATGTGGTGCTGTAGCTTATTTAGAGATAGCCGCTCCTTCCCTGCATGCTAGCACAGACTCCAAAACAGCTGAGTGCTCTCTTACTGCTGGTCCTAGTTCTGTACAGCTCATGCCTGGAGACAGGGAGTTACTGGGGAGGACTTTCTGCTTTGAGAGTCGCATCTTCACTGGCCTGAGAGAGCTTAGGTTTGCCCCAGGTGTGAAGGCTTCTTCTATATCCTCTACCTTTTGCCTGAGCGGCTATGGGTAGGGAGACCATTTAGTTTATTTTATTTTCTTTTATAAGGATCAGGATCCTTTTAAAAATGATAAACTAACACTTTTTTTTTATTATCTTGCTAAGACTAGCAGTCTGAGCTTCTTCACCTGACAGAGAGACCAACTGTAATTCAATTTACAGACCAGTCAATGCTGAAAATTTTTCCTATTTCTACAAATCATGTGTACTTAGTGACAGGCAGGTAGAATTTGATGGGTTTTATTTCCTTTCACAGAATCAGAGAATCACAGAATATTTTGGTTGGAAAAGACCTTTAAGA
>VYZW01017287.1:4130-14347 GCA_013401315.1 Balaeniceps rex
CTGTATGAAGAGAGGCTCATTTACCCTGAGCTCCTGCAAACGCAGGAGAAAATACCCTTACACCTGTCCTTTGCAAGTGAACAAAGGTGGTCTTAGTCTCCACAACCACCACAAATTCTGGTGTGCGAGTATTAGCTATTTTGGTTCTGTGTACAGAAGCTTATGGAACTTCCAGTTATAAAAGTAATGCCAGGAATTAAATATCCATAGTTCAGTTCGAGCTTGAAAACCTCTGCCCAAGTAGATATCAGCCTATGCATCATGGGATACGTACAATGTGTGTCACTTAATCCTGCATAAAGCATCTAATAGGTAATGGAAACTTGAGATTTAAATTAAGTTGCTTTGATTCTAAAGAACTGTCTGTCCTTTTCTATATACAGTGTCTGAAGTGGAGAGCGCAAAAGGGAGTGGTGACTGCCTACCTAAACTAAATTATCAGAACTCAAGTAATGCCAAAACCGCTTCTAACATAGTGCGGCTCAACGGTACAGTTGACAATACCATAGCAGAAGCTAGCACGGGTGAGTGGAAGAGAAAATAGATTTTGATTCTTGTGTAGTTTTGTCTATATATATTCCATTTCTAACAAGAGCTCCAGGTGGTGTGCCTGAGTTCTGTTGTCCACAAAACTTACAGTATTTTATTGATGTAATGGCAGTGGCTGATAAAATTTGTGGGAGCAACTTTAGGGGAGTGAGTTTAGGTTAGAGTCTGCATATGCTGTGTCAGGGAGATACATCTGAATATTCTGCACTTCCAGATTTTTTTCTTGTTTGCTTTTTTTTTTTTTTGGCTATAGTTAACATCTGCTTACAAAATCCCAGGTCTTGTTTTTTTCTTATAACCTCCAGAAACTAATAAATTCCTTCAGGATGGACAAGAGGTTTCTATGCAGTACAATTAAAAGAAACTTTCAGGCATTTTCATAAGTCTTTAGTAATGTCAAATCTGGTTATTATAATACTGTCAGCTGTGCTTGAAATACTGTAGTATCATACTTTAAAGTCTGCATCTTTATGCTCCGGCAAAACAATGGAGATTTCTCTGACAATAACTCCTTTTTTTGGCTCTATTTCCAATTCATCAGGTTAGAAGGTGTTGCACTTTTTTTTGCCATTTCCTACATACCTTTGCTGTCCCTAGCTTTCAAACCTCTTAGTAATAGAGTATGTCTTCAAAAGAGGAAACTAAATACATCTGAGACTTTTCTTGATGGTGTCTCTCAAAGTACTCCTGAGTTGTATGATTTGACTCCCTTTTAAATGTTTTATCGTCTGACCCTTCCTAAAAGTTATGACCATGGTCAACTCAACTTTTCAACCGCTAGCACAATACATAGTGAATTCCATCTCTCAGTGTTGTAAACTGTGTGAATTTTTTGCCTTCTTTTGTAATTTTGTTTAGGTTTTTTGCATAGCAAGAAATAAAGCACCTTTGTTTCATCTGTTTTTCAGAGAGTTCTGTAGGATTGCTGTTTACATCATCTTTTGAGGATGCCAGTAAAGCAGAAGTTATAAAAAGTAAATCCTTAAGAAAGAGACATAAAAGTGCAGTAGAACCTGACTTAAGGGAGATACCATGGGAAAGCAGGAACCGTAACCTGAGTGGAGATGGCTTAGTGGGACTCATGATAAATAGAATAAATCAGGAAGCAAACCCTGGAGAAATTGTTGAAAAACTAGGAGCTGATGCCAAAATCCTATCTAGTGCATTACAGAAAAGCATAAGGCCAAAAACTCTTAATATCAGAACTTCCTCTTTAGGATCTAAGAGAGAAAGCCTGGAGAAAGAATCTAGTGATGAAGATGCAGCTTTTGATTGCAGTTTTACAGATAAAACAGAGTCTCCTGTTATCTTTGATCTGGAAGACTTGGATGCAGAACCTGAAACACCTACAGCAATGAAATCCTCCAGTGAAAAATCTAGAAGGCTGCAAAGAAAGAGCAGCTTTCCAGTAAAGCCAGTTGAAAAGACAGATGTTGAAACTGGATTTGATCCACTGTCCCTGCTGGTTGCTGAGACGGAACAGCAGAAAGAGGATGATGAGGAGGATGATGATAGAAGTGTTTCTACTCCCTCTGCAAGGCGAGATTTAGCTGAAGAAATAGTCATGTACATGAACAACATGAGCAGCCCTTTGTCAAGTCGCGCCCCAAGCATTGAGTTGCAAAAACCCTATGATGACAGAAATGCTAATAAAAAGAGCCCAACAGTAATCCAACCTTGTAGGAGGTCCAGCCTTCCCCCGAACTCCCCAAGGCCACCCAATCTTACCAAATCCAAGAGTTATCATGCAAAAAATGAAGAAAGACCTAGAGACAGGCTTTGGTCCTCCCCAGCTTATTCCCCAAACAGTCCAGCAAAGGAACAGCCACAGGATGCAGCTAGTGCATTAACGCTTGTGTCTTCACCGTCATTCAACTTGGATACGCTGTTAACACCCAAGTTTGACGTTCTAAAAAGCAGCATGTTTTCTGCTGGAAAAGGGGTTGCAGAGAAAGCTAGCAAGTGGTACTCAAAATTCACAATGTATGCTGCATCCTCAAAGGTAAATTTTTATAATTACTTTCCCCCCTGCCCCAAAACCTAAGTTCCTATAAATTAAGGAAGAAGCAGCTTTGTAACGGTTTAATCACCAACTCCTGTGTGATGAATCCCCCGTTTGAATGACATGCACCATGGGTAGACTGTGCATGAAGTTGTTTTAATCATGTTTGAACTTCCAGGACCCTAATTTTGTTGTCCTGAATCAAACAAAATTTGGGTCTAGCATGAGTTCAGAGTATATTTAATGGGAAAACCTAAGTATACTGTAGTGTGTTGACAGGGCAGAGAAGACTGCTCTGCCTTCCCTTATTTACCTAAAGAAAAAATACTTAAACAATAATGTTTTTAATTCTTTACAGCTTTTATGAAAAAAAAAAAAAGGGAAATCTGCTTGTATTGATTACCAAAGCGACTTAAGGCTAATTTTGAACCGAGGTCAATTGTTTAGAAAGTTCGTTGCTGCTACCAACTCAAACCAAAATTCTTTTTATTCCCAGTCTTTGGGAATGAAAATAGACACAGTTTGCTGTTGGTGTATTGTCTTAATGTGCTTAAAATCAAACTGAGACTAATGAACTAAAGTGTCAATGATGCCTTGCCTATCCTAATGCATTCCTACAGCTGCTAATAACGTCTATAGCGATGGTGTGAAAAAGTTACAGGATTAAAATGTTTAAATTTTCATTTAGATCTTTTTATTTGGAGAATCTCTTAAAAAGAATCTTCATGTAGCTATTTAACCCTGAGTGAAACTTGCCTTGTTTCACATTTGTTCTGAATACAGATCTGAGCTGAATGACTTTTCAAGGAGGGAAGTTCATGCCTTGAATTTACCGAGACAAAGAAGGCTGCCTCTTATTTTCAGAAATATTTTTGCTTTCCTTTTCTCAGTGGAATTTGTTCTCTTCTCTCAGGATCAAAATTCAGACCGAGCAAGTGTTTCATCTCTTGGAGCTCTGGACTCAGAATCTACTTCTCTAACTGATGAAGATGTCTGCAATGATTTTGAAAGTGCTTCTCCTCAGGAGAATACCACATCAGAAATTAAGGGAATTGGCCTCAGCAGTACAAGCCTAGAAAGCTCAGCTTCCCATGATGGCTCATCAAAACAATTTGACCAGTGTGGTAAGAGACAGCTTTTGCATCGCATTCATTGATCTGAAGAAAAATATTCCAGTTTTAGAAGTTGTTCTTCCATAATTCTCAGTTTGGGATCATCCTAGTTGTTAGTCCTTTTTGTGGAAGAAGTAAATTTTTCTTTTCTTACCTGCAAACTTTTACTCAGATATGTCCATACCTGTGGATATTTTTATTGTAGAACCTTGTTTTGGGTGTTCTTTCTTGTGGAATAACTTGCACAGTAACATCCTGTCCCTGAGTAAGTTTCTGGATGCTACAGCTATGCAAATAAGAAACCCTTTAGACCCTTCAGTAGTCATGTAATCGTTTTATTTGTGTAAGCTGTACAGCTCCAGAAAACATCTATAAAAACTTTCAAAAGGTAACTTTATTAGCTTCTAAAAGTAGTAAAAATCCTTTTTGGAAAATTGTTATCATTTTCTTTAAGCCACTGTTGAAGCTGATTATCAGACAGACTTTGATTCTTTTTTTTTTTTTCTAAATCTGTGCTGGATAATTGGTAGTGACTGTTATATCAATTTCTGTACTACTGTCATTACAGAGTACAGTGTGTCAAGCAGAATCAGGATGAAAGGAAGATCTGTCTACTTAGATCCCTCCACTTAGCACCTATAAGAGTATGCCCAGATTTGGCTCCCTAGTTTGTGGGACATGGAGGAACTGGAGACGGGCGGTGGAGGCTGCCATCATGGCCAGGGGATTGGGGCATCCTGAGGCTGAGGGGAGCCTGGCTTGTTCAGCGTGGCAGAGAGAAGGGTCAGGGCTAATCTGCAGTCACAAGCAGTACCTCTTATCCTTCCCTAGTTTTTGTCCAGACAGAAAGTGTGGGTATGAATTACCTAATCTGTAAAATTTGTTTCCAAGCTACCAACTGTTGTAAAAGAAGAAAACTGAACATATGGAAATTCTATGTTGGTAGATTTTATTTTTGCCGTTGTTGGTGCTGGGCAGATGGCAGCCTCACACTCCAGCTTCACATTTCTTTCTGTCTGAGTATATCTGATTTGTTGCATCTTCCATCACACATTTTATAACTGCAGCATTGTTTGACCAGAGAAACAGTTTACTAAAAATGCGTATTCTGAATAACTAATACTTTGTTTTTTTTCTGTTAATAGGGTCTCTTTCAAAGTTCCCTTTACCTGACAAATCAGAATTGATATCTTCTTGCAGTACAAGTAGTACCAGTGTGTTTCAGAACTACGCTATGGAGGTACAGGATGATTTATTGATTTTAATTGATGCACTAAAAGCATATGTCTTTAAATATAAATGCTATCTGAATCTCTGTTAAAGTTCAAAGCTTAAACTAATCCACTGAAAGATAGATAAATATTTCTGTGACAGAGTAGGTTTCATTTCAAATCCTGCTCTAGAAATGTCTTTATTGCAGTCACATCTTTTGGTCCTTAAAGCTGCAGTTCTCAAGAGTTTGAGAATTGGATGCCATTGAGTTCAGGCATCTAAATCCCTTGCACAGCTAAATTTGTTTGAAGTGAAAATACCAAGTCTTAAATAGCGCTATACATTTAAAAATATGGAATAGATAACTAGCTATTTCTTGTTGTAGCTTCTAGTAAGATCATTTTGCTTTTCACTGTTACACTGGATTTGGATTAATGACTGGTCATTTTCATCTTTTTTCCCCTTATTTCTATTATACTGGCAGTCACTACAGAAGAGTGTTTAAATTCTGAGAATATTTTATGTAGGTGCATAAATATTCCTGTACTATTATGTTTGCAAACAGATTACAAATGACATGTTATTGTTAATAAAAATATTATTGCATAACTGGCTGGTTTTACTCTGGGAAGCCATAAAAGGATCCCCTAACCCACTTAGCTAAGGTATATTTATTTCACGAGCATAGTTCCAGATCCCAGTCTACTTGCTACAATAGCACAAAGACCTGCATTTAATAAGTTTTTCAGACAATGTTCATTCCAGTCATTTACCATATCAGCTGTCCGTTAATGCAGTTTGGATTTAAGATTTAATAGTTGTTCTGAAATACATAAATTTAAACCCTAATGTTCCAACCTAAAGCCTGGAAACAGATATGTGGCTGAACTTGTATGCAAGTGGTGAGCTGTATTCATCTAAGGGCAAAGATTTTGGCTATAGTTTTAACTGCTTTGTAAAAGAAGAGTAGTTTTGAGAATGTGTTATAGTGGAGTTCTGTTATCTGCTGTATGCAGGTCCTCATCTCAAGCTGTTCACGATGTCGAACTTGTGACTGTTTGGTTCATGATGAAGAAATCATGGCAGGTTGGACAGCAGATGATTCAAATCTCAATACCACGTGTCCTTTCTGTGGCAACTTATTTCTGCCTTTTTTAAGCATAGAAATCAGAGATCTTCGGCGACCTGGACGGTAATAATACTATTTGAATTTTCCTCAATTTTGAATGCTCATAACTGTGAAGTGATTTTTTTGTTTTGTTTTTAGGTAATATTAAGATTTTTCTTTCCCTGCAGTTATTTTCTGAAGTCCAGCCCTTCTACAGAAAACATGCAGCTCCCATCACTTTTTGCAAATCAGAGCGGGAAGTCCTGTAACACTGCAGCTACTGTTGGCCTTGCTACATCTCTAATGTCTGTTCAAGAGGATATAAATTCAAACAGGTAAACCTGCATTTTCTGTATAGAAATTACTCAGGTTCTCTGTGGGTGTGCATGTATTCCTCATCAACAGAAATAAATTTAACAAGATGCTGTCTGAAAAGGAGAAATTGATTTGAGAGAGGATCTCCTTGCTGCCTCTCCCTTATCTCTGAGTTGACCACATCATGCTTTTTCAAGTATGGTGTTTGCCATTTCATCCCTAATATAAAAATTCATGTAGGCATCTGTAATTCTGCAAATTTTATGAACTCTTTTAGGATGTTTGTGTTCATTATCAGTGCAAGGGGGAATAAAACTTGCACTGTAGCATGAATGAGTGTGGTGGCTGACAAGGTAGAATTTGAGGTGTCAGGTCAATTATTTGCAGTTTATTTCTGTCTGTTTGTGTATATGTTTGAGCACTCGGAGTAAAACAAAAAGCTGAGATTCTTAACTTCTTTTTTTCCCCTAGCAAATCTAAGCAGCATGACAATATTTGTGCCAGAAGTATCCAGATCCCCTCAGGAAGAAGACAAAATACCTCTGGATCAGAATGTACAAGTCACCCTGTAGCAAGGAGTATCAGTACTTTTGGTCCATTGGAAGAAGACGACAAGGAAAACCAGAAGATCAGCCATATCATTCCTACTGGTAGCCTGCCTGCTACTTTGCAAGGACCAACAGTGTGTAGTTTTTCTACCTTAAATGTAATTTTTTTAAAGTGTGCGATAGATTAGAGAAACGTGAAACAGCATTAATCAGGAGAACAGAATTAACCATGCCAAATTGAGAAATACTAGGTTTTATTATTTAAACTAATATTAGTTGTAGCTTTTAGATGCTGGTGTCTCATAGGGAACAAAAGCATTCATAGGACTTTGTAAAGATAGTTACATTCCAACTAATGGCATTTTTTCTTTTTTACCATAGGATTCCTTGGGCCTGGAATGGCGCTTACCTAGTCCCGATCCTATAACAGTCCCTTATCTCAGTCCTCTAGTGGTATGGAAAGAGCTTGAGACCTTACTTGAAAATGAAGGGGATCATGCAATAACAGTGGCGGACTTTGTAGATCATCATCCCATTGTGTTCTGGAATTTGGTGTGGTATTTCAGACGCTTGGACTTGCCCAGCAACTTACCGGGATTAATACTTTCTTCTGAGCACTGTAATAAAAACTCCAAGGTATGGAATCAGATAGGAAATATTGACATATGAGAAATGCTTGTTTTCCCGTATAGAAAATCATTGCATAATTCAGTAGCTCTTAGAAATGTGTCTTACAATACGCTGGGCCCAGTCCTGAATTGGTAAAGAATGTGTCAACTGAAGGAAAATATGTGTAACTCCAGAACTTGGGCTCAGCAGTACTTGTTCGGGTTAAGTGTTTAGCTCTTACTAGTCACACTATGATTTGTGTTCCTCAGTTACAAAGGAGATAAGTTTCTAGTTGGTTTTATTGCAGTTTGACTAGTTAAGCAGTAGAAGGAGGAGGAAGTTATGATTTTAGGACTGTAGGTAGAGACGCAAAATACTCATTTGCTGTGTCACTGACATTCTGTTCAGATTTAGCTTTCTCTGGTTTTACAGCAGTTTTAATATTAAAGCCTTTTACCATGAGGCCTATAGATGTGAAGATATATTTTTAAATACAGAAGTATTCTGTCATGACTTTGTAATAAAATATCTTTATGTATGCATTCTCCTATTCAGATTCCACGAAACTGTATGTCAGAGGACAGTAAATATGTTCTTATTCAGATGCTATGGGACAATATGAAATTGCATCAGGATCCAAGGCAGCCTCTGTATATTTTGTGGAATGCTCAGAGTAAGCTTTTTTCTTGTGTTTTTTCTGGTGGTCTTTTTTAAAGAACAATTTTCATTTTGAGCAACTGAAGAATGTGTTTTGAAAAAAGATATCTTTGTGGATAGTTCACACAAGATACATAACTGATTTTTGATCTTACTACTTTTTGTCTTGCAGGTCAAAATCGCACTCTTTTGTTTGAGAGTGAGTGTTAAGTTTGGTGTTGCTATTCTAAGTTTGTGTGACTTGGTTTTGGAGGGAGGGAGGGTGGTTGTATGTTCAGCCATAAACCGCTTGAACAAGTTTTAGTTTTCCAGTGTATCTGTTTCAAATCATTGACCAGTATCTCCAGTGGCTTTTTCTTCATTGGGAAGGGAGGAATAAGAGGGAATATGTTTCAGTGATACACTGAACTTATATTGACAGTTCATCCACTTCGCTTGTTTTCTTATTTTTAGAATTTGCTTACTAAGAATTTTGTTGCCAGTGTTGGATCATATGCCTGAAAATAGCTCATGACCCATTACAGCTGTTGAGTTTTCTCGTGTGCTTTTTGTGTTTCCTTACGTTAATATTCTTTTGACTTGATGTTTATTGTTCTTTGTTCACTACATATGTCAACATTTTCGCAGTTTGTGTAGCCTCCCACCTTTTTTTAGTAACTTTCTACTTGCTACACAAAGAATATATTTATTCTTACAGCATTTCTAATGTTTTTCAGCCCAGAAGTACCCAATGGTCCATTTATTGCAAAAAGATGATGACTCTTTTAATCAGGAGCTCTTGAGAAGTATGGTGAAAAGCATTAAGATGAATGATGTGTACGGACNTGGCCTATGATCGTCTCACAGCTAATCAAGTGAAGAATACTCATAACTGTGATAGACCACCAAGTACTGGAGTGATGGAATGCAGAAAGATTTTTGGAGAACCATATCTTTAAATATACCTAGATAAAGAGGTGANAATGATGTGTACGGACCAATGAGTCAAATATTGGAGAGACTGAACAAATGGCCACATATTAAAAGACAGAGGTAAGGATACGAACATGCCTAACTGGAGCAAGATTGGACAACAATAGGGCTATTGTGATATGAATTATATTTTCATAGTGTGTTTTTTAAAGAAAAAGAACACTGTTTTTCAGCAGTGTTCTCAAACTTATCACTTAGTCTGGTAAATATTCTTCTTTTTTTGTGATAACTTTCACAGACTTATTTTAGAAANTTCCTAGGGTGCATGGGTGGATTGTTTTGTTTGTTTTTAAGTTTCCAGTAGAGAACAGAAGGGGAGCTAAGAAGAGAGGTTAAGTGTCATGTTTAGGAAGGTTTTTTCCACTAGCAGTGGCATTAGTGAAAAGTATTTCCTATGAATTTGTATTTCTTGCCTGGATTTACTGATTTTTATTTATAGTAAGATATATAGCAGCCTTTTCAATATCTGCAGTATTGACAGGGTGTTTATTTGCTTGTCTGCCTGCTTTTTCAAGAGAATGTAGAAATGCAGAAAAGCAAGCTCCTTACCTGTTTGTGAAATTTGGTGGAATTTGGTTGAGTGCCTTAAGTGCATGCTTCACTCTGCATGCACTTGGTGCCACTTCCAGCACATCAGTGGACACCTTGGGGACTTACCACGAGTGATCCCCATCTGTGGGGAGTCCAGGGCATTTTCCAGAGGTCAGAAATGACAATGTTTTGGAGGTGGCATTCAGGAATTATGTTCAAAATACCACTTTTTAAAAATAAGTTATCTCTAAATGCTTCAATCTATTTTTAATATAGATCGTTTTGTGATATATTATTACAGTAAATAAATAAATTGATGTTTCTTTTTACAATTTCAGGAGCCTTTATAGAGAAATACTATTTCTTTCACTTGTTGCCCTAGGAAGAGATAACATCGATATAGGTAAGTGGTGTTTTTTTTATAAATTATTCAGATAAACATAGATGATGAGTGTATGCAAACTAGTTTTTCAGCTTCCAAAAAAAAATCTGTAGATTAGAATGTGTGTCATTCAATGGGAAGTGCTGAATGAAAAGGACTTTACAGTTATTTTCTGCTGATAGGCGTACTAGCTGTCATTGTATGTGGGTTGTGTTTTTGA
>VYZW01017295.1:0-103543 GCA_013401315.1 Balaeniceps rex
AAGGACTGCACCCCATGGAAGGGACCCATGTTGGAGCAGAAGCCATGGAAAGGGGGTCTTGTGCTCAATAAAGAGGAAATTCAAATTGTAACTGCTCAGCAGTGGTAATCTGTGACCGAGGAGTGATCTGGCATGGAGGACAAGAAGGCCCAGCTGCAGAAGGGGTTTATGAAAGGCAGGTCCTGCTTGACTAACCTGATCTTCTGTGACAAGGTGACCCACTTAGTGAATGAGGGAAAGGCTGTGGATGATGTCTACCTAGACTTTAGTAAAGCTTTTGACACCATTTCGCACAGCATTCTCCTGGAGAAACTGGCTGCTCATGGCTTGGACGGGCAAACTCTTTGCTGGGTAAAAAACTGGCTGGATGGCCGGCCCCAAAGAGTCATGATGAATTGTTGTGCAATTTGGTATACTACTTATATAGAACTTGTTTAGCATAACTTGCTTAGCATTAGTAGCTAAATTTGCTGAAGCCTTAGGCCGCAAGCTGTGAACTTTCACCTAGGTATGTTGAACTTTTACCTAGTCAAGTAAAAGAAGGCCCCAGAGCTGGTTCAAGCCAGAAGATAAGGAAGCTACATTCATTAACAGGAGCTGCAACCTTAGAGATAAGAAAAAAACCAGCCCACCTAGAGACAGTGAAAGGACCCAACGAAGAACGGGAAGACCCCAGACCCTAATATTACTACTGGTCCAAACTGTCACATGAGGGGGGGAATTTAGATTGTAAGGGTATAATTACCCAGGGATTTCTTTGTTCGAGGTCCCTCTTCGGATGCACCCAGCTCAAGCTGTAGCACTATTAATAAAAAGGACTTTATAGAAGAATCTCTTTTCAGCTTATTGATTCAGCGGAAACCTAGAGTCAAACCCTCTTAAGGTGGATGGCATGCATAATTTCCGTAACAGAATGGAGTCAAATCCAGTTGGAGGCCGGTCACAAGTGGGGTTCCCCAGGGCTCAGTATTGGGGCCAGTTCTATTTAATATCTTTATCAACGATCTGGATGAGGGGATCGAGTGCACCCTCAGCAAGTTTGCAAATGACACCAGGTTGGGTGGGAGTGTTGATCTGCTTGAGGGTAGGAAGGCTCTGCAGAGGGATCTGGACAGGCTGGATCGATGGGCTGAGGCCGACTGTGTGAGGTTCAACAAGGCCAAGTACCAGGTCCTGCATTTGGGTCACAACAACCCCATGCAACGCTACAGGCTTGGGGAAGAGTGGCTGGAAAGCTGCCTGGTGGAAAAGGACCTGGGGATGTTGGTCAACAGCCGGCTGAATGTGAGCCAGCAGTGTGCCCAGGTGGCCAAGAAAGCCAACAGCATCCTGGCTTGTATCAGGAATAGTGTGGCCAGCAGGACCAGGGCAGTCATCCTTCCCCTGTACTGGGCACTGGTGAGGCCACACCTTGAACACTGTGTTCAGTTTTGGGCCCCTCACTCCAAGAAGGACATTGAGGCACTGGAGCATGTCCAGAGAAGGGCAACGAAGCTGGTGAAGAGTCTGGAGCACAAGTCTTATGAGGAGCATCTGAGGGACCTGGGGCTGTTTAGCCTGGAGAAGAGGAGGCTGAGTGGAGACCTTATCGCCCTCTACAACTACCTGAAAGGAGGTTGTAGCGAGGTGGGTGTTGGTCTCTTCTCCCAAGCAACAAGCAATAGGACGAGAGGCAACAGCCTCAAGTTGCGCCAGGGGAGGTTTAGATTGGGTATTAGGAAAAATTTCTTCATGGAAAGGGTTGTCAAGCATTGGAACAGGCTGCCCAGGGAAGTGGTTGAGTCCCCATCCCTGGAGGTATTTAGAAGATGTGTAGATGTGGTGCTTAGGGACATGGTTTAGTGGTGGACTTGGCAGTTTTGGGTTTGTGGTTGGACTAGATGATCTTAAAGGTCTTTTCCAACCTAAATGATTCTGTGATTCTATGAAACTGGCTGGGAGCAGGAATGCCAGAGACAGGACTCCTGTAAGCGAGTGAAGTTTCCCTTGGTGATAAGATACAAAAGAGCCAAAGAGCCACAGTGTTGTCTCGTAGCAATCCTGGAATGCCAGTGCTCAGAGGCCACTTTTGAGCAGCAGAGCTGGGCTGGGGGATAGACTCCAGGCACCCCATGCAGACCTTCACAGGATTGGTGCTGTGCAAGTAAGTGTATATAAGGAATTGCCTCGTGATGCATCTTTCCAGACTCGGTGTAGAAATGCTTATGGCAGTAGGACTCTGCCCAATGTGTTGTTCATTATGTTTTTATTATTATTTAAGCAAAAACGTGTGTTTAATTCATTTCAAGGGGTACCATAAAAACCAGAGGGAGGTGAAAAAGACCCAGAGGGTGAGGCCATCTCCAAAGGTCTCCAGACTGCTGCCATCCAGCCCATTCCCCATGAGCAGTGGCAAGGGTACAACGGCCCATCGCCTTGCTCGAAGAAGCTATGTCCCATCTCAGAAAGACTGAGCCCTGTGCCTCCTTTTCTGTCTTTTCAGGGCATCACAATACCTGGGCTGGGAACCTTCTGCCTTATTAAATACTATTTGTCCATGGTGGGCCCCTGATCTCCTCCATGCAAAGAAGTGTGTCTAACAAGAGCAGATGAACAGGATTGCTTCCTTGGGGTTGCCACTGAACTGCTGCTGCCAGGGGGCTGAGAGGAGTCTAGAGCTCCTTCAGAAGGTCCTGAGAACAGCCAGAGCTCCTGACAAGCAAAGACAGCCCCAAACCTTCTACCACCTGTCAAGCAGCAGCTCCTGAAAAGGTCCCTCCCTGCACCATTTGCACCCCGATGGCCGCATCGGCTGTCGTTTCTGCTCATGGCAGCTAGGACGGCTGCAGGTGTGGGCTGGCAGCAGGGAGGGTGTGCTGAGGCCCCAGCGATGCACCACCGGTGCGGGGCACCAGGCCCTCGGAGCTCTGTGTTTTCAGGGATTCTCTTCTCTCCAGCGTTGCCTCTCAGCCCAGAAAGTGCTTTGAGCTGGGGGCAGGAAGGGGCACAAACTCCTCATTTCAGAACTGCACCAGAGGAGTCTGCAAGACCGCTCTCTAGCAGAGCTTTGCCTCTGGGCTTCGCAGCTGCCCATACTTGACTGTCCTCCGCTTCAGCAAAGTTACTGTGCTCCTCGCTTCTTTTTCCCTGGTGCTCCTCTGATTGTTCTGTTGAATTATACCTCAGTATCCTGGGACACGGTGCAGCGCTGCGTTCAAGAGACCCCGCTTTTTCTGTCTTACATGCTGGCAGAGAAGTAGGATGTAGACTTCCATCTTCAAGGACCTTCACTGCCTGCGCTTCTGGAAGAACAAAGTCAAAATGCAGTTTTCTGCAGACTTTGTTTGCACCCTGGACAGCACCGGCCGCCTGCTGAAATCTCTCCTCAGCACGAGTGTCTCACTCCGCCAGCACTGCTGTGGGTTCTCAGGAGATGCCCTGAAAGGCCACTGGCAGTGAGATGTCCTTGTGGGTCTGACTCGTCTCCTGCTTGAGACGGCTGCCTCTTGCCCTTGCACAAAGCCAGGCAGTGTTATTACCCGGGTGCAGGCGCTTGCTGTGCAGCTCCTGCTTCTAATAAAGCGGGGTTAACGCTGAGGACCCGGAGCTCTGCCAGAGAACAGCTTTCTGCCTTAGCAGCCCAAAGGCTGGGGCCTTGGTTGGCAACGGGATCCTTTCCTGGCGATGGTCTCACCTGGGGCTGTCTGTCCTGCAGAGGCCAGGGACGATGGTTTCGGCCGTATCCGGCAGAAAGAACGCCCTTTCCCAGACGGCTTCTGGCGATGTCGTGGTGTTTCCCAAGTGAGTACATTTGCTTTGCAGCCCTTGGCTGCTGACCACATGAGCAGCTTCTCAGCTTGCCTTGGGTCAGCCAGTTGTGCCAGGGCTTGCCCACTGCTTGGAAAGGAGCTGGAGGGAGACTTTTTCCAAGGACTGGATCCTGCTGTCCTCATTTCCAGGACTAGGCTCTATGTAGCACCTGGAAGAGCTGCTGGGGAAGGGCCTCTTCAGACTCCCAAAGGGCAGGTGGAGGAAAAGAAGAAGGGACAAGCAAGGCGGGATGAAGAGCCTAACAGAACAAGTAATGTGGGAGCTGGGTCCTGGGAGCGCCTGTGTGTGCAGGTTTTGCTTTACCTGTTAATCTGTCTTTTATCTCAGCCCAGAGGTATTCTTACTTTTACCCTTCTGATTCTCTTCCCCATGCCACTGCCGGAGAGTGAGCAAGCTGTTTTATGGTGCTTATCTGCCTACCATCATTAACCAACAAGAGATGGTAACAGTGATCAGGGCTGAGTTCATGACATGGGGAGAGGCCCACACGCTCTTGGGATCACTCCATGTGTGTCTGAGCTTGTTCAACGCCCTGGGCTGTTCCTGGAGTCCAATGAAAAATGGCTCAGACACTTACAGGGAGAAGGGCCCAGGTATGGCAGGCATTTTCTGACTTCCCCCAAAACAGCCATTGCCTCTGTCATGGGAGCTGAGGGCTGAAGGTACCCAGGTCCCAGGAGTATCATTGCCTCCAAAGAGCCAGGCAGGGGCTGCTGTCTCTCTGGCTGGCCTCATCCCTACAAGGCATGACAGACGCCAGTCGAATACAGAGGATAAAATGAGGGCAGGGGCAGGGGCATGGCTTGATCCTCCCTCTCTCGGACTCGCTATTTGCCTAGCCAAGACGAGCTGGAGCAGAACCAGTATTCTGAAGAATAACCCATGCTTCTGGAAGTCTCATTTCTGGACTAGTGAAGAATTAAGACTTTCAAGCCACTTGTCAGAAACTGTCTTGTCTTTGGCTTCACTGGCGGAAGCATGAAGCCCTTCTTGCTGGCAGTGTTTGAAGAGGAAGACTGCCAGGTGACTGTCATGAGACCGGCTGAGCACTGCCCGATGCTCCCAGGCTGTTCAGGAAAATTCCCTCTCTTCGTGGCTCCACCTATAAGGCATTCTCTCTCTTTCCTTTTTCCTTTTTTTTTTTTTTTCATTCTTGCCTAATATTTGAGAAGTCAGGCTCAGAAGCTGAACACACAGAAAGGTCAAGTCTTTAATTGAGCAGTGGGGAAGTGCACAGGAGAGGGAAGAAACTAGAAGAAGCTGTGTAGGCACCTTTCTGAAACAAAAAAAGTAATTACCACCCTGCTACCTTGCTTCTCAAAAGCAGAGAGTTTTTTCCAGAAGCCATGGAAAAGGCAAGGAAACCTCAGTTTCAGGGTCTCTTGCTCAGGAAATGTGAATATTTCTCAGTGTCTGTCCCTGAACCTGAAACTCGACAGCTTTTTCTTTCCTTCCTTAGCCTAGCTGAGAAGACCTACCTATGCGAGGAGCGTGAAAGGTGCTGGCATTACAAGCACATGGACACTGGAGAGACACTGACTCATCAGCAGAGGGACAAGATGCTTTTCCTGGTGCTAAAAGCCACTTAAAGATACTAAATTAAGACTGTGGCAACCAGCCTCAGCCTTGCTGTGTGAACGGCGAGAACTGGGAAGGGAAGAGCTGCCAGCAAGCCCCTCTGTTCCTTCCCAGTTACGATCAGGAACACCGTCATCCCACTGGGATAGTATTTGGCAGGGTGTGACAATTTTGCAGGGCTAGGGAAGGCCTCCCTGGGACTCTGTGACACAGAGAGACCCCCTGGAGGGCCTTTGGCTGGTGGCAGTGCTTCCTCAGCCATGCCCAGCAGAAGATGCAGTGATGCAGTGGGGCGGCCGTGTGTGGGTTGGGGGGTGCTCCGGTCTCCAGCTCGGCTCCCCGCTGCGTGTCCCTTGGCTCCTGTGCCCTTGGAGAGCAGCCTGGACTGCAGAGGGAAGGAGTTTGTTGTCCCCATGGGGCTGAGGGAGGTTTTGGGGTTTGTTTCCAAGGGGGTGGGGCACAGGACAGTGCCGGGCTGTGTGGCCTGTGCACCAGCTTGGGTTGGATGAGACTCCCCAAACATTGGGGACTTTGGAAACAGGAAAGGGTAGCGCTGCCCAAGTGCGCACCTCTCCCAGGGCAGTGCACACACTTCCCATCACATCCAGAGAGCCACGGGCAAAGCGTGGCTGTCGCGTGTGATGGATGAGGGATACAGCTGCCACCATGGAAGTGGGGCTCCAAGCTTCTCGCAGGCAATCCCACTAAGAATGGGACTCTCTGCTTCTGAGGTGGCCCAGGCAGCTTCTCCTGAGGCAGCTGAGCTGAGAGCCAGACAGTAAGTTAAGCAAGCAGCAATGTGCAGTGCTGATTGACCCGGATGGGCTGCAGCCATAGTCTGTCTCTCTCCTTGCAATACTGACTGCCCAGCTTGGACTCTCTTTTATTCCCTACTGATACACTCCCACAGAGAAAAAAGTAGTGGCAAGTAAAAAACTACTTGGATTCATTTACTTTTATCATTCTGCATGCCTGGAGGTGCATTTATATCAGCAATGATGTGGACCATGGGAACTGATGGAAAAAAATGTGAAAACAGTTCTCACAAAAACTTATACATCTTGTGTTTGCATGGCTGCGGGAGGCCACCTGTAATCATCAATAACAAACGAATCGTAATCAGGACTGTAAACGAGCCGTTTCACAAAGGCTTCCTTGTCTGCTGGCTCTGGGTACCAAGAAGCGAGACCATGCTTGTAGGCCCAGTCAACAATCTGCAAAAAGATTAGAAAAATGAGCTGATGAAATAAAGTTGGCATGTTATGAAGTTGAAACCAACTGCAGTTTGGCCCTGGCTGTATTTTCCCTCTTTCCCCCTTCCCCCCGCCTCAAAATTGTGTCCCTTTTTTGCCTTTTTTCTCTCTGTTCAATTCCCTGAGTCAGCTGCACCTCATCCTTGGGTGAGGGAATGCAAGCTGCCTGCAATTACTGACTGCTTAGAAACGCACACCCCTGCCCTGGCAAAATGGTTGGAGCGTGCAATTAAAGGAGAGCAGCCCTCGAACCACCTCCGCTCACACCCTGAAGCTCCTCAGCTACACTGTGCGTCCATCAGTAACTCCTAGCAGGCCAATGTGATTCTCAGTGTGTATCCCCTGAACGGGAATTACAAATTTGATGTATACAGGGCACCAATCCCACAATTAGACAACAAGCCCAGATCTGGAATAGTATTTGCGTACTTAGGGCCCTATCAAATACAGGAGGAGAGGTTCCAAAATAGCAATTTGGAACCTAAAATCTTTTGGCAACTTGTGTCATGTTTGAATTTGACCCTAAACCTGATTTTTTGAAGTGCTGAGCACTCACAGCTCCAAGCAACAAAGCAGAGCTTTGTGAGCCGTGAGGCACCCAGAATCAGGAGGTGTTTTTCACATTTAGGCTTTAATGATGGGAGAAATCAAAGCAGCAATTCTGGCTGGAAGGATTCCTGAGAATCATTGCTTTAGGCTGTAGAAAAAGTTGAATTAAAAACCCACAAAGCAAGAATGATGCCAAGGCAATTCCTGCCCTCCCTACTACGGAAAGTGGAAATAAATGAGTACTCACTTTCACAGCGATTTTGAGAGACACCTCTCTGATGCTGTCCAAGGGGGGATAGAGTCTTCCTTCTGCAAGATTCTGCTCTGTCACCTCGGCAGCAATAGACTAGAAAGAAGAGAAAGGCAGTTTACAGAGATGGTCTCAAGCACATGCCATATTCACTAGCATTACACGATACGTGGCTGAAACCTCAGCAGCGGCGGAGCTGGGAAGAGTTCTCAATGGGAGCTGCTGAACTGTTCAAAATACGTGTGCGTATACGTTTCATTACAGACTTAAAACTGGAGCCAGAATGACGGAAGTGCTGTGCCAGGGCATCAGTTGTGGAGAATGAGGAGAACCCTGCCATGGCTCTTGCACCTTTGTAGGTGCAATGGAAGGTTGAGCTTTCCCTGAGACTAGGAAAGGCCACAGCTTTTTGCTGAGGCTGTGCCATTTCCACTCAACACATTGCCCCAGGCCAGGTTCTTGAAAACACCTGAAGTAGGCGCCTCTAGTGCCTCTTATCATCCTTTTAAAAACATTAGTTAAATGGCAGTTGGAAACCTCTGCTGTGATGAGGAAGATATCATCAGAGATGTGCCGGACCCCGCAGGCGATGACTCCCAGTGCCACTCCTGGGAAGACGTAGGCGTTGTTTCCTTGGCCAGGGAAGAAGGTCTGTCCATTGGGCAGGGTTACCTTTGAGAATGGACTCCCACTTGCAAATATTCCCCGTCCCTGATAAGAGAGAGAAAGAGGCATCCAAATTCAGAAGAGACGTCTTCTGAATGATGTCTCTTCTTCTGAATGATGCCACCAAGATGATCAAAGGACTGGGAAGCCTGCCATATGAGGATAGGCTGAGAGAACTGGGTTTGTTCAGCCTTGAGAAAAGGAGGCTTAGAGGTGATCTCATCACCACATACCAGTACTTAAAAGGGTAGTTACAAAGAAGATGGAGACTCCCTTTTTACAAGGAGTCACATGGAGAGGACAAGGGGTAATGGATACAAGTTACTCTTGGGGACATTCCAATTGGACATGAGAGGAAAATTTTTCACAATGAGAACAGTCAACCATTGGAATAATCTCCCCAGGGAAGTGGTTGACTCTGCCACACTGGACACTTTTAAGACTCAGCTGGACAGGGTGCTGGGCCATCTTGTCTAGACTGTGATCTTGCCTAGAAGGGTTGGACCAGATGATCCTTGAGGTCCCTTCCAACCTGGCATTCTATGATCTTACATTGCTGCTGCTTGCCATGCTCAGGGGACTTGCCTTGCTCAGGGGACTCTGGTGACCAAGTGGACAAATCTCCAGCCAGTCAGTGAGAAGCATCTCCACCAGAGCCATGTCCAGTTGATACTTCTGGAGGGCCTGGTGCCCAGAGCCACAAACAGGGCCATGGACAGGGCCACGGACAGGGCCACTGTGCACTGAGCGGGTGCTTGCACTGCCCAACTGCACATGCTGTGAACTTGCTGAGAAGGAGTCTCTCTTCCTCTCTATCAACCATCTATTGAATGTGAAGAGGGACTCATGTGGGATAAAGGTCTGGGGGCTGTGTGATTGCCCTAGCCAGCAGCAGGTGGGGAGGGCAAAGGGGAGGGTGAGACAAGGCCTCCCCTCTCACTCCAAGTCAATCCACATGACAATAATTCTTCAGTGACATTGAGCCCGAGTCAGGTGATGAAAGTGTTACACAAACAACTAGGGTGGCAAAACACAGGGGACAGTATCCTGAGAGGATGGGACACCTCAGACAGCTGTGGGTGAAGGAGGCAAGTGCTTTCTTTAGAGGATCTCAAAGTAATTCAGGCTGGTAGGGACCCAAACTCCTACTCACAGCAAGGAGTTTGGGTTGCTCAGACCAGGTTGCTCAGGGCTTTATCCAGCCTGATCTTCAACACCTGCAAGAACAGAGACTGCACGAGCAGTCTGGGCCTCTGTTCCGCCTCCTGACTCTCCTCACAGTGTGCAAGTTTTTCTTTACGGCCAGCCTGAACCTCTTTTGTTTCAACTTATGCCCACTGTCCCATGTCCGCCCACCATGCACCAGTGTGCTTTCCTGGGTACAGTCATGGCCACAGCGTACGCGGAGCACCCAGCTTCCCCACGCTGAGCTCCAGTACCTCGGTGAGGCGGTAGCACTGCTCCGCTGTGCACTCCGCTTTACTTGTGGGGTTGCTCAGGGCAAACACGATGGGCCTCTCATTGAAGGCTGCCATGTCCTTCAAAATCTTCTCAGTGAAAGCTCCTGCAACGGCTGCGACACCTAAAACAACAGCAGAGTCAGATGGTGCTTTCCGACTGTCTGACTTCAGTGCATTGGGCACTCTTGAATGCCTCTACCGGTAAACGAACTGTGGGAGGGAACAGGCTCCGTCTGTGGAGATGCAGGTGTGAATGTTTCTCATACTACGGTGAGATTAAAAGCCTATCTCAAAATAAAACCCTCTGCTACTCTCGGCAGGATGGGAATCAGTGTTTGGCTGGCCTGGCTGTGGTGCTCAGCACTTCACCTCCTGAAGACCTGCCCGAGCTGCCTGTTGTCATCCTCGTCCTGCTCAGCCTGCCTGGGCCGTGCTCGTTGCCGAGAGCCCCAAATCCTGCCTCCTGCGGCACCTCCCTCTGCAGCCCTGTCTGGGAGGGCTCCTATGGCTCCAAAAGAGAGGAAGCCTGTGTCCCACGGTCAAAGGGGAAAGGATGTGAAAAAACAACTGACAAAATGGGGGTAAAAAAGCTCATTTTGTTTTGACTGGGAGAAAAAAAGGAGGCCCTGGAAGAAAGATAGAAACTCTCCTCAGAACTGAATTGACGTGAAAACGTCACGCAAAGGGAACTCCACCTATAATTGCAGTAGGCTTCACTTTCTGCACAACCTCTTCCAGCGTGTTCACACTGGGGTGGTCCTGGGCAAACTTTTCCTTCTCATGGTTCAGGTGGCTCCTGCCCTGTGAAGAAAAAGAAGGAGTCAAACTTTGGTCTGTTGGCAAAAGGTGGAGACATAACATAGTAACTGATCAGTTCATTTAATCCCTTGGCCCTCTACTTAAACCAGATTCCTCAGAGCAGGTCCTCAGCATCAGCCAGTCAGGCATTGAGCTGTTGGTGTAATGTCACATGGGGCTGGTCTCTGCTCCTCTCACCCTCCAAAATACATTGATTGTGTGGAGGAAGGATCTGACTGACAAGGCAGAGAGGTTGTACACGTAGCACAAGTCTCCTCAAGTCTGAGAAGGGACAAGGGCAGAGGCCCTGAGGACCCAGGGAGTGCAGAGTAGAGCTGGGCCAGGCTGCATCACCACGCAGGGCACAACATTGCTGTTGTAATACCCCATATGACTGACATGCACGACTTCCAGTGCTGCTTGAGACCATGGCTATATGGAGTTACAATACCACTGAGACACCAGTGTATCCTACCACTGTAGAGACCCAGCCCGAAGCATTGCCTTTAGGGCAAGACAGTGCTGCTGGTACACTGTTGTCACCACGAGATCTAGTCCTCTGAAAGCAGGAACGCTTTGCTGACACCAGTAAAACTGCAGCCCTTACTCCAGGGCTGAGCAGGGTCCAAGGTATCTGCCTGCTCTGGCCCCTCTCTAGCTTGCAGGAGGTGGTGGGGCAGTGGAGCTCAGCTCTGGAGACAAATTTACCTTCACAATCAGTCCCTTGGAGTCCACCATCCAAATTTTTTTGATGGCTTCCTCTCGTGAAATTCCTTCCTTTTCCATCGCCATGAGGATGAGATGAGCTATGCCCATTGCAGCCTGGAACACAGTATATAAACCCTTCATTGGGGTATCATCATCTTTTGGGGGGGAAGATTTTAAATGAGAGATGTGTTGGGTCATCGCACAGCACTGCACAAAGCAGGGAGGCTTTCTGCTCCATGGTTGTACAGTGCCATGGCATGGGGCTGATTTTAGCATTGTAGGTGCTGCCATAAATTAGAAAAAAAAAAGAAAAATCGTCCAGCAGAGCAGGCTGCCCGTGAGGCTGGAGCAGTGGAGGTGGTACCTTGACAGGCAGCTCCATCATTTAAACCAGCTGCTGCAGGGGAGGAAAAGGGGCAGACACGGAACAAACGTTGGTGACGATGCCAGTACAGAGGAACTCAAAGCAGAGTGGGATTGCTGCATCTGAAGTACTGCCCAGGGGAAAGCCCTCTTCTCCCATCGCTGCCTGAGGAAGCAGCCCTGGCCATGCTGTGTGTGTTAGTGGTCCTGTGCCCAGCCCTCCTGCCCAGATGGGACTAACACGGCAGGATGGTCTCTGGGCCACGGCACAGACATGTCAGTCAGGTGGGGTGGAGAACGAGAAGAAGCAATCTTTGCTTCACAGAGAGATAGACAAACAGTGAGTAACAGACCTTGCCCAAAGTCCCACAGGTGGGCGAAAGCTGAGCCAGGACCTGGACCAACGTCTTGAGTCCACAGTCCAGGCCTTAGACACTTTTTCTTCCCCCTCTCTCTTTGAGCAAGGCACCTTACAGACTACCTGACTTCTGCCATGGGGGCAATATGACCGACTCCAAAAAGTGAGGTTATGTTCTTACAGTTCTTTGCGTCTGAGTCCTTTTGACTCTGTTGCTAAAGAGGCTCTGGATTACCCTAAATACCAGCCCTGAGGACTCAAACCAGTCTCCTTAATGTTCCTGCAGCACCTTGCCTCATAAGGGACTTCCCTCAAGGTACTTAAAGTACCACTGACCCATGGGCAACCTCCTAGCATCCAGGAAGCGTGCCCAGGACTCACGGGCCAAGAGGTCACTGAAAGATTGTTGGCAACTTCTAAGCAGCAGCAAGATCCACCTGTGGGGCCCACTCCTGCCCAGTGGCAAGGAACCTGCTTCTGTGCTTTGTTTTCATAAGGCAAGCCTTGCAGGAAGTTTTGCGGTTGACTTTTCTCTAAATTTGAATTTAGGTCATATTTAGGAACAAACTCAAGAACATTCCTACCTCTCCAGCTCCCTGGAAGACAAACTTATGGTCAGAGAGCTTGTTCTTTGTGATCCTTAAGGCTGCAAAGATGCCAGCGACTGCAACAGACGCAGTGCCTGAAAAGAGAGAAACACCGTGAGATGGTCATCTTGGCAAATGGATTGTCTACCCTACTGATATGCTGTTAGAAACCTTGTGGTAGGAACCATTCTCTTAGATCCTGTCACTAAAGGTCAGAGTGCCTTCCCTACTCTGAAATATTAATCCTCAGAAGACCCCTGCAAGGCAGGAGAACACCAATTTCCCTCTATATAGACTCAGATGGACACTGAGTCCCAGCATGCCAGAAGAAGTTAATACCTAACTTCCAAGGGTTTAAGATGCATGCGACTTGTCTAAGGTCACATAAGACATCTGTAGCAGAGTGGTGGTCTGAACTTGGGCACCCTTGTCACAAAATCCTCTGTGATCACGGAATTACCATCCTCTTCTCCTCATTTACCTTCAGAGCCCAGCACCACCTTCTCTGTTTTTACATCCCTGATACTCTGATACCCTGATTCAGAACCATCACGCCTCACTGCCAAGCATTAAGGAGTCATCGAGAACACGAGTTGGTGCCAGATTAGTGAGAAAGAATCCAGTATACGGAGAGCAGAGTCCTGCTGTTACAGCCACCGCGATATGTACAGCTTTCCATCCATCAAGGGAGGCAGATCCCTTGACTGAATAAACCTGCCTTCCCCTCACATCAGTCACACATAGCATTAATCTAATGTCCTATCCCAGGTGAAGGAACAGGGTGGAAAGAAATCAAGTAAGGCACAGACTAGTGAGGATTCAGGCACTGGTGGTATCTCAGGTCACCTGGGCAAGCTGGATACAAGTGCTAAAGGTGAGCTAGGAATGAAGGAGGCAGTTTCATTCCTCAGCCTTTTAAAGGATGCCAGTTCGGATGTGCCCCCAGCTCTGATGCTGCCCCCAGCTCTAATGCTGGCATCTCCACTCTCATCTTTAGAAGCTTTGTGAGAAATCAGGGAGGCCACAAGTAACAAGTCTTGTGTGGGTGGTCATGGGTGGGATGGACAATAAATCGTTTTAGGCTAATAAACCCGATTTCACCAAATTTCCAGCATTTCCTATTTTCCTGCCCATTTAATCAGCTAGTGCCTCAGGGTTTCAATCAGCCAGTGCTTCAGTGAGACTCCTTGCAGGGTCCTTAGGGCCTGGGGTGCTGCTGGGCATCAGCAAACAGCCCGGTTGGGAAATGAGAGCAGCTCATGAGCAAAGCATGGCCATGAGCAGTGAAACCAGCAGATGGTGCTGCCTCATCTGTCAAGGACCGAGAAAATAAATGCAGCTTTACCTGCTCCTTTTCTTTAGCGCAAAAGCCACCGCTAAACTAGAAATCTACTGCTCTATCATGGCATCGGGGAATGATTTACTCTCTCATTATTTCCATGCAAGCAGAAAACCGAGTGGGAGCACAGTTACTCTGGCAGAGAAGTAACTTTTATTGACATGGCTTATTTTGCTTAGGGAACCTATGTAAGCTATTCTGACAAAGAAAATCTTTATTGGCCAGACCAGAAGTGTTTATCAGTACCATTAGCTCACCAACATTTTGCTTTTATAACTCAGATGAGTTTAGTTCTCCAAAAATGAATAATTAGTGCCACTTCAGAGTGATTCTGGTTTAGCAGAGGTGGCAGGAGCCACATTCCTGCAGCAAATGTTAGTGCCGTGGTGCCCATGCACAGGCACCGGTACAGAATGGGAGCAGCATCATTTCTTACTCCTGAGGGCACTGCAAGCATCTGTGTCTTAAACACAAAGAGGACTAGACTAACGGCTGGTGGCTTCTTAAGCTTCTTTCTTGCAAAGAACCACTTGACACACTCGCTTCAGCACCAAGGATGAATTCCCTTTGTTAGCTCAGAAAACAGTTTGTATGAGTTGATTTCCAGACCCAGACCACCTGAGTTCAGTCAGTTTAAAAGGGAGTTGATGGGAAGGGAACCAGCCACCGAGTGCTCTGCTGCTTCAGTATTAACATGTCAACTCAGACAACTGAAGGATGTATATGAAGGATTTCCTCTTGCTTCTCCTGCACTAAATCTCTTCCTTTTTAAGCTGGATTTACAGTAACGTATTTACCTGGTGAAATGCCATGCCATCGGACTAGAAAAATTACAGAGGAAGATAACAAACGTCTAAGGAATTTAAAGCAGCACCAGATAATTGCCTAGTTTTCAGATTTTGCTTTTTGTGGGTGTCACATGCTCATTCTCCATATTTCAGTAAGTCTCTAATCAGCAGGACTGCTTGGCTCGCTACCGTGCCAGATGCTAAGGACGGGACTCCTCTAAACAAACGTGTATGATCCTGCGCGTGCTAAAGCAGACACCTGAACCGGGTCAAATGAAATGCACCCTAAAAGTGTCACTACCACCACAGTTTTTTAAGAGACAAGGAACTGGCATACATGTGACACTTCTATTGCAGACATCTCAAGTTCGGAGGAAGGGATCCCACCCTGGCAGCCTGAACTGCAACGAAGTGAGGAGAGACCAGGGTCCCATAGTGGCCAGCGATGCCAAGCTTGTGACATGCAGTAGAATATGAACGCCTACGCATACGCTCAGGCATGCTCACAGGCTATCTCCCAGGCTTACTTTGCACAGAAATCCCCAAATCCCCGTGTGGGTGGGAGTGGGGAAGTGATCACAGGGAAAAAATCCAAAAGTGGAACAATTACAGTGTGACAGTGTGTCAGGTCACAGCATTAGCAGCAATAGATGCCTGGAAAGTATTTAAAAGAAAGAAATGTAACTGGAGAAATATCTTGTTTCTCTTGGTCCTGACCCAGGCAAAATTGCTTTATACCCTATGATTGTCAAGAAGTCTGACGGGACAAATGCTGGCATCTGCAAACCCATTTAAATGGAAAATTCTCATGGGACGTTCAGCAGAGGGACTTGAGGTCTTTTTAAAGATGTTACTAGCAGGAATTTCAGAAGTGGGGCATACGGAAAGAACGGGTGCGTGGATTCAGTCTGCAGAGCAGCGTGGATTTTGCAGAGCGGAGACCTGCGGGACTGGGTGTGCCATTACTCATCCCCCTGCACTTGCACTGCAGCTCTGACTAACAGCAGGACTCTGTTCAGCTCTGCCATTCCTAATCCTCCTCCTCTCTCTCCAACGTGTTTCTAATCTCTCCACGTCTCCCAAACTGCGTCTCACCCCTCATTACTCAAGTAACAAAGTTACTGTACCTTGGCCCCAGCTCAGTACTTTTCTTTGATAATTACAATTTCTGAGCATGGAACAATAGAGCATCTCTATGGAGGAGAGTTCACAGCTGGTTCATGTAAGGAATTGGCTAATCATTGTGCTTCAATTCCGAAAAGACCAAAAAATGAGATGGGGGGGAGCCCCTCACCATGAGTTGTGGCAAGAAAAAAACAACCACCCTTCAACACATTGATCTATCTGGTTTCCAAAGAGATTGAATGCTGCTATTGCAGATAACTACTTCTTTAAGTAATTAGCAAGAGCCAGCTTGGCTGGTCTGTATCTGAGGTGAGATATGGAGGGGCGCAGAGAGAAGAAAGCAAAATGCTCACTAATCATCCCATCTGTCCCAGACTCAAAGTGAACGCTCAACATAATATCACAAAATAGCAAGCAGACCTCAGGACCCTCCCTGGGGAGCCCAGAGCAACAGGACCAGCAAAGAAAAGAGGCATTTAAAACTAAGGTACACTCAGGAAAACGGCCATCCCCGTAGGAATCAATCTCTGACACTCAGGCACATTCAGAATATTGTCGAACATTAAGGAAAACCCCTGTGAGGCTGATGTTCCACTGGCACTAGTTAAGAAAGAACAAGCCCCAGTAGAGGGAGCTGGAGCTACACTGGAGCAAAGCCCGGGGGAAAGGCTCTGCTCCACAGCTTCAGCACACCGCACAGATGGAAGAGGCTGCACCCGGAGGCACCCGTGCCCGGGGACCTTATCCTTCCCTCAGGGCCGGGAGGGCGGACAGAGGGGCGAACGGCTTCGCACATGGAGTTAGGGGCAGCGCTGGCACAGTGCAGCGGGGAAAGCGCTGCCCAGCGCCGATGGCAAGGCTGTACCGCGGGTGACAGCACCCCGGCCGAGCAGGGGACATGGCAGGAAGCAGATGCTTCCCTTGCAGATGCTTGGGGGCAGGAGTCCCCCCATGCTGAGGGCTGGCACTGCCCTGTCACCTGGGCCGGGCGCTGGCTGAGCGGAGCAGAGCATCACCGCCACGCCAAGCCCTTCTGATAGCAGCGGCGATGGGAGCACGCAGCCACACCACTGCCGGTTTCTTCATAGAACACCTGTGTGGGTGATTCCCCCTTCTCCACAGCACACTGGTGGAAGAGATGGCCAAATTCAGCCTGATCTTTTATTTTTTGCCCTTGCCCCACCTGCTTACACTTTGCCCCATCAAAACCATGCCAAGATGAGGGCCCAGGGGAACAGCAAACACCAGTTTAACAGCTCCAGCAAAGGGCAGCCAAGAAAATGTATCTCAATTTATGGATGCAGAGGAAGCATAGGGATTTTTCAAATCCTGGTTCACATTAACTCCCTGCAGCAGTTCTGCCTGTTGCTGGAAAGCAGAGCGGAGCTTGTCCAGATCCACTCCAAATACATAACCAAAAGTCGAACACAACAAAGCTGAAGCAAAAAGCTGCTGAAGTGTTTGCAGCTCAAGGTCTTCACCTCCGTGACTGCGGGCTAGCGTTAGCCTTCCCCCAAAGGGCCTCTGTAAGACATTGAGAAAATAAACCTAGAAATGGTGTGGAGCAAGGCAACAAGAACAGCAGTAAAATGAAAAGCATCGATGCTCAGGGAAGGAACTCGCTTTCTCTAACAGATTTAGAGACACTGGTGACCCAGAAGAGGCGGTGGTACAGTGAAGAGCTGTCTGAAAACAGAGATGCAGAGCTCATCTTAAAGTAGGTGCCTAATGTAGGTCATCTCTAGGTGCCTGTTTTTAACCCTTCCACTGTAAAGTGCTTGGACTACACAGTGCAGCATCTTAAAAACACACCTCAGCGCTGGCCTGCGCAGAGTGCCGGCCAGCACTGTGCCAACGGGCAGAGTGAGCCCCTCGTCCACAAAGGCAAAGGCTGCCAGCACTTCGCAAGAAAGCATCCCCATCCCCACCGCCGCAGCGGAGACCCTGTGGATGCTGTTTTATACCAACGAGCTAAACCAGTTCAGAGCACAGCCCTGTTTTTCTGCTCATTTTTCCTCCTTAGCCTGGACTTCACTTCAAGATCTCAGACAGGTTAGTACTGAGGTGATGCATGCTGTTTGCTGCACAGGAGGAGTTTGCAATGTCATCCAGTGAACAAGAGAAAGAGCGAATGAGAAATGAAGGAGAGGAAAGGGGACCAAATGTTACAATCCCCAAAATGACAGAAGATACAGGCCAGATCTTTAGGGCCCTGCACCACTAAGCCCAAGACACTGAGGCCCATTTACACCCAGGAGTCCATACTGTCCTGACCTGGCTTATTTAGCAATGTGTGATTTAGATGCAAGTCTAGGAGCTGGCCCTTAAATATTTAATGTAGTAGCATCGAGGAAAAATGCAGGAGCCTCTTCTGCTCCAGGGCACAGCATGTCCAAGAGGGCCTGGTAATGGTGAACCCCTCCAGGACTGAGAATATCTCCACATCTATCTTCAGGCCGGGTAGATCTCCACAGGGAAAGTGTGCTGCTCAGGAGCTGCCTGGCAGGACATAGCCTGCTTTGTTCTGCAGCAGGGTATCGTCCAGCGCTCCCTTCCTATTGTGCTCCCCCCCTCCCTAGTTTCCTGTGATAATTACTGATGCATTTTCCACGCCAGCTGAAACAACAAAGTAAGATACTGTACCATTTTAATCTGCTGAACTTCGTTAATGCCGAGCCAAAAACTAGCTTTGCCTGCTTCACACAGCACATGGCAACGTGCCTGTGAATTAGGCCACATTTGCACATGATTGATTTCTAACTTGCCCAAATGTTTGAAGCCGCTCAGATTTGCAGCGCTGGAGTCAGCCTGTTCCCAGCCTCAGCTGAGGTTTGGGAGCAGTGTTCCTCCAGGCTGAGACACTGCTTCCTGAAGTGTCCTGGAAAGGTTATGGAAAGGTTATCTGCTAGGATAATGAGAAAAGGTGGTTGGTGGGTCAGGAGATATTTTGAGGCTCATCAGCAGTCACACATCCAACAACAAAGGGGAATCATTGCTTTAACGAGTGGGAAAAGACCCAGAGAGGTTCTGTGAAAGTGATGACCCCTGTGCGTTGACTGTAGACTACTTTAGTCGTGGAGGGACTATGGAAATACAAAAGGCTGAGTGTTTTTAATGTGGCTATTGATTTGGGGTTTCCCATCTTGAAGTGCCTTGAAGAAGTCTCATTTGCACGGTGTAGGTGTTCAGCCTATTTTAGAAATCCTGCCTGTTCACAGTGTCTCAAACTGGATATGGATATATCTGAAACACTCAGATTGGTGGTTCTTTCAGAAGCTAGCAGTGTTACACCTACATCAGGTTTAGTTTTAAAAGACTGCTAAAGATGCCCAGAGCCAGGAGATAGTAGGCTTTATGCTTCTGTGCACTATTCTCTCTGCCCTGCCCATATGTATGAAAGGCTTTTGAATGACGTGATCAGATACAATTCATTAAATAACAGGTTAGACATTTCTTCATTTTTCTGCGACTCTGACTAAACTTCCAGAACAACTTCTGCTGTTCAGTACTGAGTAAGCAACCTAAACCTACAGAATTCCTGTTTGATATGTGAATACGGAGGGTAAACCTGATCAACCAGGAGAATGAACTTTTCATAGAAAAAATAAGGTTGGAAGAGATGCCTGGAGGTCACCTAGCCCAGTATCTGCTTAAAGCAGGGCTAGCTTCCAAATTAGATTAGGTTGCTTAGGGCCTTCTCAAAGGATAAAAGTCCCAAAGCCCCTCTGCACAATTTGTCCCAGTGTTCAACCACTCTCATGGTAAATAATGTTTTTGTTATCTCTGATCAGAGAACTGAATAATGACCCTGAAGGATCTCTGTTGGAGCTTATGCTCCAACAGATTTCAGTTCAGCCAGCCAAGTAGTCCAACTCATTTCACAGGTTGATGGGTCTGATCCCATTTCTGCTTAGCCCAGGCACAAACTCCTGCTGATTCTTGTAGGTATTCAGTGTACTTCTTTGAAGGCTGTGTTGGAAATAGACAGGCTCTTTACCACAAAGACAGCGAGGCACGTGCACACAGAGCCCTAGTCCCACGCTGAGAACATTAGGTGTGCAAATTTACAGGGTTTCTATGGACTCCTGCCTATTTAGCAGGGATTATTCAACAGCCGAAATCCATGCGCCCTGATGAGATGCATCTGAGGATGCTGAGGTACGTGGCCAATGGCATTACAAAGTCGTTCTTTGAAAGGTTTTGGTAATTGGGGAGATTCCCAATGCCTGAAAAAAAGACAAACGTCATACCCATCTTCAAGAAGCGCCAGAAGAAGGATCCAGGGAATTTTAGCTCAGTCAACCTAACCTAAGTACCTGGGGATAACAAAGCAAATCTTTCTGGAAGGCATGTCTACGAACATGAAGGTGATTGAGAACAGCATGGATTTCCTAAGGCAAATCATGCCTGACCAACCTGGCTGCCTTCTGATGAGACAACTGGCTATGTGGACAAGGAGAGGGCAGTGGGTGTTGCTTTCTTTGACCTGCATGAGGCCTTTGAAACAATCTCCCAAAGCATCCTTGTAGCCAAACTGGAGAGATACAGACTGAACAAGTAGACTGTCAGGTGGGTGAAAAAGTGGCTGGGCTGCTCGGCTCAAAGGCTTGTGGTCAGTGCTACAAAGTGGTACAAAGAGGCCAGGACTATTTACGTTCTATTAACAACCTGGATGATAAGACAGAGTACATGGCCAGCAAGTTGATGGATGATTACAAATTGGGGATAGTGATCAATGGCACTCACAGGGATCTCAGCAGGATGGAGAAATGGGCTCAGGGAAACCTCATGAAGGTCAGCAAAGGCAAATGCAAAGTCCTGCACCTGGGAAGAAGGAATAACCTCATGCAATAGCACATGGTAGGAACTGATGGATGAAAAGCAGCTTTGCAGAAGAGGACTTGGGGGTAATGGCGGACAACAAGTTGAAGATGAGCCAGAAATGCGCCCCTGTGGCACAGAAGGCCAACAGCCTGCTAGTCTGTGTCAACAGAAGTCTAGGCAGCAGGTAAGGAAAGTGATCATTTCTTTCTACTTCAGCACTTTTGAGGTCATCTCTAGACTAGCATCTCCAGTTCAGGGCTCTCAGCACAAGGAATATATTGACAAACTGGGTTAAGCCCAGAGGAGGGCCATCAACATGACCAGGGTGTACAAGGAGGACTGAGAGACCTGGGTTTGATTAGGCTGGAGAAGGCTAAGAGGGCATCTAATTTCTGTCTACAACTACTTACTGAGTGTTTGTAAAGAAGCCAGATTCTTCTCAGAGGTGCACAGCAAAAGGATGAGGGGCAATGAACACAAGTCTCATCTAGGGAAATTCCAATTAGACATTAGGGGAAAAAATGCACAAGGAAGATGAGAAAACTTTGGAACAGGTAGCATAAAGAGCTTGCAAATACCCATTCTTGTAGATATTGAAAATTATTTGGCTGGACAAGGCTCTGAGGAACCTGATCTAATGGCAAAGTTGGATCTAACATTGAAACACCTTTTATTTGAGTGAGGGCTGGGTGATGTCCAGAGGTCCCTTCCAAACTAACCTCTTCAATGATTTTATATATTTTCTTGTATGAAGCAGGAAGCCAGAGATGCCCATCTCAGGGATTCACAAGACTTGACACCTTTTTAAGACTCTTCAGTTGTCTACTTTTTGTTTAACACTGCGCACGGTTAAGTGGAGCACAGTTACAGCAGGAAGAGAAAGAGCAAGATCTAAAGCATTCTCATGTCCTTCCAATTTCATATGTGCTTCATCGCCTGCCCTGGTACTTTACTGGGAAAAAGGAAGAAGTGACAATCAATTTTCTCCTGTAGAGCTGAAATTGAAGCTGTTGCCCCTTGCATGAACCCAGACAGAGCTGGGAAAGGACTGATGTCATCACCCCCATAGAGGAAGGAGAAGCGCTCCCTTAATGGGGAGCTCCCACGCGCGGGCACTGTGAGCCAGCTCCTGCTAGCTCCCAGGCTAATGGCTTTCAGAATAAGAGCAATCACCTCGTCCCAGTTTGTGGTACCTGGCAGGCGTCCCACTCGGCATCAGCAGGCTGGCTCCAACTGCAAGGGGTCTGAGTCATTCTAATTCTGTGGGGTTAGGATGGATTTGGCAATACGGTAATTTGTGTAACAACAACAACAACAAAAAAAAGTAGGCGTTAGTATTTTAAACTGCTTTCTGTTTGTGTAGGCCCTGGGGCAGCAAGAGGGAGGCCCAAGGGAGATTAAGTGGAGTAATTTATACTTTCTTCCCACACCTCATCTGTATGTATGCGTGTGTGCGTGTGTGCGTGTGTGTAGGCATCCTGCATTCAGAGTCCCGCTAACCAATGGGAAATGAGTTTAAATTAGTATAGCTCAGGCCTGATCTAACTTGCACTGTTTGTGCCTAAGATGTGTTTTTAAATCAATATACTTAAAACAACACGGGCTCAGAAGCTGGGATAATTCTGGCTTCAGGAGGTCTGTTCCTGCCTGACTTGAGTGAAACGAATCAGGCCTGCTTAAACAAGGCTCTGTATAATTCTCATTAATCATTTAAAACACAATTTGCACTGAACTCTCCCACTTTCTTAAGTAGGCAAGTCGTGAAACACCAGCGCGTTAGAAAAGAGAGAGCCTGAGGCAAAACCAAAGAACAAGAGGGTGTAAGTGAGAAAATGGCACTTCGTACCTTTCTTGTACCATCTGGGGATACAGAGCGGTGCATTAGGGTGGGTAAATCAGACTGCTCATCCCAGCTTCAACTCCATTATCTCTGACATGACTCCAAGACAGAGGTAACTGAGCAGATCCAAGCTACTTCAGCTTCCCAAAGGTCCTCAAAACTCATTCCTGACTACAACCCTGGCTTGCAATCCCCTTTTCTTTCTGACAGCTACATAAAAAAGCCTGCAACAGTGGCTTGCTTCCCTTGACTCATTACTTGACTGTGCAAAAGATCAGCAGGATATCTTTCCTTATCTACTACTGTGAAACCAGTGCCAGCTAGATGCTTTATTCGAGAATACAAGGGAGTTTTATTAGTAAAGAGGTAAAATCCTACTGTTTTAACAGGTGGGACTCTGGAGAATTTTCTGGGGACTTGACATCTCCCATGCACCATGACACACATCTAACTGGGGAGAAGCAGACAAGGTCCATTTTATGGCAATGCTGTTTTACCGCATCCTCCTGGATGTGGTTTGCCCCTCTGGGGGAGTCATTTCCAGGAACTGAGGCATTCAGCTATGACCTATGGCCAACAAGAAACGATAAAAAATACAGTCTCCTGCTTCCCACTCAGAATCTTCAGTTTTGCTTTAATATCCTTTTTTTCTTCTCTCTGTCAATCAAAGAAATGCTTCCAATTCACCAAGAAACCTTTCCAATTCACTCTAGTTCCCCCACGAAAAACCTGCATCCAGGCCCACAGATCTGCCACATCACCTGGCCTCTTTTCCTTTCGACTGCTGAGACCCCTTCCACTTGCAGGGAGAGCAACTAATCCAAAATAAATCTTTACATCATCAGATTCTTATTATGGGCTTCATCTGTCCATCTCCAGAAAAGTCTGAGTTCTTGGTTCCTCCATTCAAGACTTCAATTAAAAAATGTATCTCCTGTGTTCTCTTTTTCTGTGCTCCTCTCTCCACTGAAAGCTTTTGTGAGTGGCAAGAACACCTAATGAGTCGTCTTCTACAGAAGTATCTGTCTCCCCTTCTCTGAAATGCCTTAACCTCCTCTACTTCTAAACCCTCTTCATGAAAGTGCCTTTGAGCAGGACCGTGCATCCCATCACACCAATCATATTCCCACAAGCCAGGGTCTTACTCCCTCTTGTACCATGACAAATATGAACAAGCTGTTACACACACTGCCAAATATTGCTAGATGGGTAGCGGATGCAGAAATAGTGCTGGAAAGTTTGCTCACAAAAGAACCAGCATTGTGTGAAAAATGACACTGGCATTTCTTTCAGTCTCTTTCAAATACAAGTGAGGATAAGCCCACCCGACTGCAAATAATTAAATCAACAAACCTTGGAAATTTCTGCATGTTGCAAGCAGGACTAGACAAAAGAAGAAAAGATGAAGGGACTCACAGGAGAACTGGTTATTTGTAATCACTTGGGAAGATCCTGTCCCTGTCGGATGGGTAAACAGCCCTTCCAATGGTTTATACCAAAGCCAGCACCAGACCAAGATGCCACCAATATGCAGTTTGCATCCCTCTGAGCATTTGAGCAATTCTGCTGACTGCTGAGCCTCACAGGGCCTGGGAAACATGCTGGTTATAGCCCCAGCTTTGCTGCTGCCATTCCTCTTTGGTGCTGGAAGAGTTACATTAACCACTCTAGGGAAGAACATATCTGTTCTCAGATTACCCTGGAGTTAGCATCCATGGAGAGGAAAGAAGCTGGTTTACCTTTTCATTTGTGCATGTAATAAGGAGGATAACAACAGAGGGACAATACCAGGATCAGCTAATGACCATCTGGCTCATGGAAACTGAAAGCCTTGCATAACTGTTAAAACGTCATTATTGTTTTAGCTAAATTATAGAAAATGAATGGAACTCTCTAAATTACCTTAATAATCTAAAGCACGTGATCCATTTTCTCCCTTGAACAACATTTCTGCAGTGAACAGCTAAATTCCTAAAAATAATGGAGACTCACTTTTCAACTTAGACTGCTGTGCTTTTGTTTATATTTCTAAATGCTTACATGTAAACTCTAAAATTTATCACACATCTGAGTACTGTATAATAAACAGTCTTGTGATCTTAATCATCTTTCCTCATGACAAGGTGAAGGTTAAATTTGCATTTTCCTAACAGTACTTACCCTGAATATCATCATTGAACGTACAGTATCTGTTGCGGTATTTATTGAGGAGACGAAAAGCATTAGCATTGGCAAAATCTTCAAACTGGATGAGACAATTCATGCCGTACCTGCAAGTTAAAGGGTAATTAAAAATGGATAAAAATATTTCCACAACATAGGACAATATATACATCTTTTACTAGGACAATGTAGCTAGAAACTCTAGTGCAGAGATAAAATTGAACCTCGATTGTGTAAGGTGCAACAAGGCCAAGTGTCGGGTTCTGCACTTGGGTCACAAAACCCCATGCAATGCTACAGGCTTGGGGAAGAGTGGCTGGAAAGCTGCTTGGCGGAGAGGGATCTGGGGGTGTTGGTCGACAGCCAGCTGAATATGAGCCAGCAGTGTGCCCAGGTGGCCAGGAAGGCCAACGGCATCCTGGCTTGTATTAGAAATAGTGTGGCCAGCAGGAGTAGGGAAGTGATCCTTCCCCTGTACTGGGCACTGGTGAGGCCGCACCTTGAAAACTGTGTTCAGTTTTGGGCCCCTCAGTACAAGAAGGACATTGAGGTGCTGGAGCGTGTCCGGAGAAGGGCAACGAAGCTGGTGAAGGGTCTGGAGCACAAGTCTTATGAGGAGCGGCTGAGGGACCTGGGGTTGTTTAGCCTGGAGAAGAGGAGGCTGAGGGGAGACCTTATCACCCTCTACAACTACCTGAAAGGAGGTTGTGGTGAGGTGGGTGTCGGTCTCTTCTCCCAAGCAACAAGCAATAGGATGAGAGGAAATGGCCTCAAGTTGCGCCAGGGGAGGTTTAGGTTGGATATTAAGAAAAATTTCTTCATGGAAAGGGTTGTCAAGCATTGGAACAGGCTGCCCAGGGAAGTGGTGGAGTCCCCATCCCTGGAGGTATTTAGAAGATGTGTAGACGTGGTGCTTAGGGACATGGTTTAGTGGTGGACTTGGCAGTGTTGGGTTTGTGGTTGGACTTGATGATCTTAAAGGTCTTTTCCAACCTAAATGATTCTATGATTCTATGATAAAAGTATTGTAAGAGAAATGCATCACAGTAACAGCAAACAGGATCACACCCTTCCCAAGGTCCATACACTCAGAAATACGGAGTCACCAAGAATAAATTGTATTCATAATTCAAGGGGCTTCTTAGCATGTATACCTAATAGTTATATATATACACACATCTTTGGGCTATTGGTACGACAAATGTTCATTGACATATTTACTGACGAGCTTCTCAAGGTGAAGGAGATGCTCTTTTGCAATGGATATTGCAACTGCCATGTTGCAATACACCAAATCTGACCACAAAGGGAACATCAGTTAAAGGGACATCACCAAGTGCCCACTTCAACTGTAGGTGACCAAGAGATGAGCAAAAACCTGCTTGTAGGATCCCACGGACTGAGTGCTTCACAGTGTGATTTCATAGCCAGATTTTTTGTGTTTTGGAAACATGTTTCTCTCCACTGAGTTGCTTTGCAGGAAACCTGCATGCAATGACAGCTAGTGACCCGTAGAGTCAAAAGGCAGGAAATAATTGCCAACTTTCCATAATTATCCAGTAATATCAGGGCAAGTGTGCAGTTTCTAAAAATTGGATTATATTCAGACTGCTCCATATCTATACACTTTCAGCACTTTCTATGACTCTAGGCTGCATTAAAGCTTTGCTAATAAAATCTAAAAGGGCCATAAGTACTCTTTTCTCTCACATAAATGTGATGGGGCAGTGGGAGAAGCTCAGGGAATGAGTAACGCAACTATTGGCAACCTCTGGCTGCAGGCAGGTGAAAGGGCTCTAAATAGCTGCACTGCGTTAGAGACCTGAGCCTCTCTGGGACGGTACGCAGCGCAGGGGCAGCATCACCTTACATACCTCCCGTTCAGACCTTCCTCCTTTGCCACTGAAATCTGAGGTAGGGGACGCCCCTGCTTTAAACTAGAAATTGATACTGGATAAAACGTGCTCCATTCGAGAACGGTGGCTCCTGTCATGAAAAGCTCTTTTCATGGCATTCGCAGTGCGCGGAGTCAGGCTGTCCTGGAAGGACCTCGAATTTTTTATTATTATTATTTTCCATTTCAAGTATGTCTGTCAGCAAGGAGACAATGAAAAGCACATGCATTGTGCTCCTTTATTTGTCTGTCCTGAGAAACTCTCGCTTCATAAACCTTCTGGTCACAAAAAGGGAAAAGGGAATGCTTCACGTTCTCTGTGCTTGCTTTTAGAAAAGGACCACAATGATTTTAGAGCTGTGTATGACTCTTAGATACAAAAAGCTCAGCTTCAGCTCAATGCCTCGCTCCAGTTAAGTCTCCCAATATCCTACTAAGCTTAATATTTGCAAAAATTTCAATGAAAAATTAGGTGCTTGGAGTCCTTGTTGAATCAGGGACACAGAAGCTGTGGAAACTTTTCTATGGGGTCTGCAAAGCAGTGTCAGCCCCAGAGGGAAGTGTCATTGCTCCTGTCACCAACAATCAGGGCATGTCCACATTACAGAGCTGTGTGTGTGGAGATCCCTGACTGAGCTCCCTGCCGGAATGTGGTGCTGTTTCCTTTCTCCTGGGCACCTTTCGGCTCTCTTCAGCTTCTCCTTTGGTGATGTTGGGAATGGATGTGGCACAGCTGCAAGGGAGGACATACCACAGCGGGTGGTTTTCATCCTGGCTAATGTGGAATCCAATGACTGAGGGCGTCTTCAATTTATTTCATGTGCAGTTTGGGTACCTTTCTACTACCTGGGTACCATCAGAGATGGACTACCATGCCCAGTCCCCACCACATGTGTTCCCCATATCTCTCCTGAAAGAGAATACAGCACCGAGGGGTTAAAAATTGTTTTCAAAATTAGTCTGTATGTATTGTGTACCATCTGATAGCTCCTACTTTATAAAGTATACTTACTCCCCACCCTGCAATGTCAGAGTCCAGTGAGCCCTCTCTAGGTAGGCAGATGCAAGCATGACTGGTCATACTGGCCAGAAAGCAGCAACTTCTTGTCTTGTTTACTGTGCTGAAAGGAGCAATGAAAGGGCCCTGTGCAATATCCTTGTTGTAGTTGCACCCTGGACGTGGAGGTTTAGACATGGATTTTCCAGGGAACCAACAGGCTTTGAAATTCAGCAGGATCTAGATGCTCAGGTGGGGAAATTCCAGCTTGCCATACTTCAGGGGGAAAAAAGCCCTAGAAAAGGGACTGGACAACCGCTCCCTTTGGTTTTGTGACTTTGAACAGGACAAATTCTTTCCTGTACGCTATATGACAGGCCATGTTACACGGCTCAACAACAACTGGAGTCTATTGAAATTTTGCATTTCTTTTTATAAGATGCTCTTAAATTGTCCCCAGTGTGCTGCTAACTATAAGTTACACCGAGTATTTGAGGGACAGACTGCTTATGCACTTTAAGCCTCCCCACTGCAGATTCTGGCAGCTATCAAGGAGACATCCAGTATCAAAATTTCTTCTGAAATGCTGAGCAGCACTCTGAAAAGCAATAGATGAAGATTCCCAAGTCTCTTTCTCTCCATAACATCTTGGAAGTCAAAATGAGCATTGTGGATAACCATGGAATTTGTGCAAATAAACAATACAAAAAGTGCCTGTGAAAATCAGTTTTCTAATGGACGATCCTCTTATCCGTCGTTTGAATGTGTAAGGAAAACATGGCTAAGAGGGAGATGACGCACGGTCCAGAACATCTGCTAACATCTCACAGCAAAGAACCAGCAAATCTTTAAGCAACTTCAGTTGCTATAGAAACTATTTCTCTAACACCAATCTTATTATTTATTTGTATCACTGAGGAAGTAACATTACCGACTTGCTTAATAAAATCAGTGATCTCAGCCAGCATTAATGTATGTGTGACCAGCTCTCCAAAGAGCGTAAGGGTAGGTGGGTGGGTGGGTTTCCCTGACTACAGAGTCAAATTTGCAAGAGTATTAACCTGAACATTTTTTTTTTCTCTTTTGAGCACAGAATTCTTTCCTCACTTCACAGCCCTGGTCTGCAGCATGAGACAGTGCACAGTTACTTCTGTTTTTGTCTTTGATCATTTTTTATTAAGCAGAGCACAAGGAAGGTATGGTGGCCCGTAAATACTTCTTTTCTCTTCCTGCCCCTCGGTATGACAGGACAGTGCTGGAACGCAAACTCTTTTCACCATGCTATTTTTTTTGAAGATTGTTTTGTTTTTCTCTGCAATGTGACCACTGGACTTTTTAAAGTATAAACCACATTTTCAGCCTATGTGAGCCTTTGCATAATGTGAGAACTGAAGTTTTCATTAATAAAGACCACAAATTGGTCATGGCAAGACCCTAAGACCAGATGCTTTAAATGAAAGAGCCAAATATTTCAGACTCACAGTTAAAGATGGGAATCTTGGTATGATGATCCTAGTCCTCAAGGACTACCCACCTTACTGGGGTTTTGAGAGGACTTTAAAGAACTTGTGCTGCTCAAAGTCACTGAAATTAAAAACAAATTAGGCAGGTGACTTACTGAGCCATCTTAGAAATCCACCAGTTAATGCTTACTGCTCTTTCCTAACAGTACTTTGGTGGCTGTGTGCAATGCTCCGTCTTAGGATGACCTGCTCAGCCTAAGGATAAGACTTATCAAGGAGTATGAGCAAAACAACTGCTGGGGCCATCTGCAGTAACACCCCTGTGAGTATCAACATGATGAGTCAGTTCTACTGTCCTTCCTCCACAGCATAGTAACTCAAGATTTGTGTAACCTGTTTCATCCCAAAGGAATTCAGAGCACTCTACAAAGTATTTGGGTAGCATCCAAAAGTAAAACGTAGCCAACATGGGACTGGAGCACAGAGTGTTTCAATATGCAACAATGCTAAAAAAAATCCAGCTTAGGAGAGAAGGTGGAGAATATCTGTTATTGCAAAGGGAAAGGGTGGTCAAAGAGCTGCTACTTGTACTGGAATTCAGCCAACAAAACGCAGTGCAGACTAGGATTTCTTCCACTACCTTTACATATCTAAAAGTTGGCTGTGTAATGCTGAGCTAGACAACTCTGACTGCTTTCTCAGACAACAGAGAGAAAGAGGCATGTCTAAGAGCAACTTCTTTGAACTAGTCTAAATGGAAAATGGAAGTAGGTAACACCTCTGGAGATGCCTCTTTCTCCACAGTGTCTGTGAAGACAGTCTAAGATGACCAACTTAAATTTAGATGTCTAACTTTAGACATCTCAATTAGGAGAGATAATCTAATGCTATCTAATTATCACAGCTGGTTAGGAAGATCTTAAATATACTTCATGCACCCTAGGCCTCTGGGTTATCACCCTTTCAACTGCAATGCTCTGCTGTCCTTCAAAGCCTGTAATTTCTTCGTTGAGCTTCTCTATAGAAATTGCCCTGCTGTATGGTATCCAAATGGTCCCCTATCAGGTTACATGGAAATACTTCAGGATGGAATGAAATATACTGGCCAGTCTCCCCCCATCATAATGATTTTTAAATGAAAACTGGATTTTGACAAAACTGATTTTGCAAAATTGTTGTGCTTTGTTGGAAACATTGCGGTTTCCATCCAGAAACCAAAATTAACGATTTATTGTTGGAGGAATCATTTTTAGTGAGGTATGCTTTTGTCTAACCAGCTAAGAAATTTTGCTCTGTTTAACTTGTGACATCTGATATGAATGCAGTTCTGAGTTAGTACACACCCAAGCACTTAGAAAATGCTTGCTGTCTATAGGTGCAGGATCCCTCCTTATAGAATAAGTGATTGTAAAGTGAGTATTTGAACAAGGATTTCTGAAGATCCCCTCCAAGACATTTAAATATCCTTAAATTTGTTGCTAGAATTGAGGATGGTCCTGCAGAGAGTTCTTGCAAACTGCTGTGGTAGGTCAGTCTGCTTGGCTTGTTGCCAGTTCTCATAGATTCTTCCATGCTTCTACCGATCCATATGACTCATCTCCTAACTTTCAGCTCAGAGCCTGAATGAGAGTTTGAAGCCAAGAGCAGCAGGTCACATCAGGACTGAATGTTTTCCAGTCCAGGAAAGGCATAGCCAGCTAAGGTTGACTCCCTCCAGAAATCTCATCCTGACTGTCAGTGACTCATCTTCTCTAGAGCATTCTATCATCTTCTTGGCATCTGGGACATTAGTAGTTAAACACCCAGGATCTAATTGCCTTTATCTAAAAGGCAAGCTCAAATGTAGACTATCAGGATTTCAGACTGACAAGGTACGCTGAAACAGAGCAAGTGCCAATCTCCAGTTTGGTTTCTTCCATACCCCAGTTCTTCCCCCCACCTTCAAAAAAAGTAGTTTTTGGTTTTTGACCTTCTGATTTTGGATTCAAAGCTGTTCCCATTCCCCTTGGGCACACTGAAGTGTGCATTTCTTGGGATCTCTGCAGTCCTATATCTCCTTGTGGAACTGGAGCTTCCCCCCTAGCACGAGTAATTCTTACATTTGCAGGCTGTGGAAAAGGATGCTCGGACAATTCATTTCTGTACCTCTCTGACAGAGCTGGTTTTGAAAGAATTCAGACATGCTGGATAGAAATGGAGAGGGACTATAACAACAAAGTCTTTTATTGTCAGTAAATATTATCCAGGTTGATGTCTTAACACCAATGCCCCCTCAACCACCGCAACACATACACACTTTCCAGCAAAAATGAGACCTTTTGGAGTTACAAGCCAAACTCTGCTGTACTGGTTTGTTGTATGGTGGGGTAATGTCGGGTGCAAACTCTGATATCCTTTGCTGAAGGATCTGTGTGTTTTTTTCAGATAAAACACTGAATCTAATTTCTCTCTAAAACAGTTCTTCACTTCTGTCTTGTAACTGGTGACACTACAAGAGTCATTATTTAATACCATCACCATGTCTCCTGGTTCACTGTTGGTTGCCAGACCATCATCTAGGGACCCTGTTCTCTACCATCTCTGGAATCAATTTAGCCATTTCATAGAGTTAGAAACAAAAAGGTGTACTTTGTCAGTTCTTCCTCATCAAAAAAATCACTTGTCTTTCATGGCAAATATTATATTGCTGTCTCATTAGTTTGCATATTTGGGGGTTTTGTGCCATAATTATGACCCAAAGCCTGGCTTTCTCTCCCATACCTTGCAAAAACCTTCCTGTAAAAATAGCCTCACTGAGTAAAGCTTTACAGAATGGTCCATACACTCATTTTAGTCCGATCTCCAGACCTTGCCTAGCAAATTTTGCACAAGCAGGATTTTTAATGAAATAATATACTATCGATCAAAATAACGGTATAAGACTGTTGCCCTAATGAAGGATGACCCTAGGAGCTAAACACATACAATAATACAAGTCTGTTGTAAAAATTACCACCCAAAAATCTTTATTAAGAAATTATTCCGTTTCCTGGAAAACAAACAAGTGTAGGATTCTCACAGTTTATCACTGTACTGTTGTTCTGTTGCTGTTACTATCAACCTAGAGCTACACTGACTTTCTGGGCTATGTTAACAGGAAAGATGCTGTTAGTAAAGTCTGTATCCCCTGTAGAGGATGATACACATCTCTCTTGGATGAGCACGAAGTGTGGAACAAAAGAGCGTGAATCCCAGAAGAGGGAGGCAGATGTTTTCCTGATGACATTGCTTTTAGCTTCTTTCTTCAAGAGATTTCTCAATTGCCTGAACAATCTCGTTATGCAACTTGGTTCTTTCATCCTCATTTGTATGTACATCTTCGAGTTCATCCAGCCTCATTATAAGCCACAAGGTCAGAGAGGAAAAAAATCATGAGGCAGCAGTTACCATTTGAGAAGCATCTGAACAAAACTGCACAAGTCAGAACTTCAAGGGTGGCCTGAGGACCTGTGCAGTGCCTTGCTGACCAGTATCAAAAGGGCATTTTTGTTCACCATGAGCAGGGAGTATAAACCATTACTACACGTATGAAAAAAAAAAAATTGTAAGAAGGTCCAGCTCCTTTATGGAAGGAATCACAGGCGGGAGGTTCCAATCCCTGCCTGAATTCAGCATTTTATAGCGCTGTTTTCAGTCATTCATGACGTAAGGAGTCTGTTTTGATGCACTGCAACGCCTACTCATAGTCTTAGATAAAATCAGGCAGAGAACAGCCAAATTGTCCTTGCCCTTGTCCTTGAGACTTTCTTACTGCTGCTTGGTACACCAGCAACCAAAGTTCTGATTTCCAAGAAAAATTTTCAGTAAAGGAGGCCGTCATTAGAAAAAAGTCATGCTTGGTACATGATCAGCATTCAGGATCAGAAAACCAAAGTCTACTCTAGCAAGTTTAACAACACTAGCACCTGAGTCTGGTCAGTGTCCTGAGGCCATTCTTACTGTTAAATTGTTAACGTGATCCTTGGCAGGCTTTTGGTCAGACCAGCAGTACTCTGCCACGCAATTCCTGGCCACAGTTTAGGGGTCAGTTTGGTCAGGCACCACCTCAAGAGATCGTTTGGCTGTGGCTCTGCAGCGGTAAGAGAGCTAAGCAGTATGGATAAGGCTAAGCAGCATGGATACAAGCAGCAAACACAATGCCATTTGGCCTTACGAGCAGAAAATGGGCTCTGGCCTCTCTTGTTTACTAGTACAGATGGAGCTAGAAAAGAAGAGGGCAAAGCACTTCCCTCATTCTGCTGCAGCCAGGATCTCACTTTGTCGCTGGAGAGGATGAGGGCAGTGACTTAAGAATCTGCACTTTCCTCGTGTATGAAGGGGAAGCACCCCTGTGCCTCTGCAGTGTTACGGGGTCCGGCCTGAGTGTCCCTCAGGTGGGTAGAAACGGGGTCCAGGGCCAGCTGGGGCATTCAGAGAGAGAAAAGGCAAGTTGTTCCCATAAGGTCTTTGCAAACTGAGTTTTCACAAACAAGAGTGGAAGAAAACTAGACCGTCGTCCCATCTGACATCAAGGTTGACTCAAGGCACAGAACAAGATACGCTTTCATCTACATCAGAAATAGAGACAGAACCAGCAATCTTAAATAAGCAAATACTGGTACCACGCTAAGAAGAGGCTTAGAGGGAAAAAGTACCTTTGTTCATCCCATGTAAAAAGGGCGTGAGGCCCAGGCTCATTCTTGTTATTGGGGACCCAGTTCCTTCACAGCTCAGAGTCGGCTGACAGCCCCTTAACGGCAGCTCCGGTGTGGTGTTGGGCTCTTTGCAATAGGCAGGTTACATAAAAGCATAAGTATGGCCCAGAAGGCTAAGGCTTTTCTACTGTCATTCATGTCTGGGAAATCTCACGCCAGGATTTCACTGTTTGCATATTTGTATGTGTTTCTGGCCAAGAAGAGAAACCCAGACAGGTAAAGAGACAACGGTGAGATGGGTTTACTACCAGGAGGCACGGGGCCAGGCAAGCGCACTGTTGCTTGCAGGGAGAGCTTGCAACATTTGTTTGCTTACAGGCTGCAGACAGATGTTACACTTAACGTCAGAAAAAGCCTTTAATTTTTAATACTTCCACATAGCTAAGAGGAAGGCAAGTTTTCCCTTAAAAACTGACAATGAAAACTAAAATTTAGTAAATTAAAATAAAAGTTGACCTTCCGGTTCTGAAACCACTGAAAAAAACCTTCAAAGCCTCACTCAGTACTGTGATGTGATTTACTAGCACTATGTATATCACTCATTAAATGGTTCTACTAGTGTTAAAGGGAGAGATGAAGAGATAGGTTAAGAAAACATGATCATATCTGTTACTTTGTTCTGAAATGGAAATGTCATGGGTAAGGTTCATTGATTGTCAGACAATCATAGCACGGTGAAAGCTGGACCCAAGGATCCACAATAGAAGTCATGGCTGTTATAGCAGATGTAGCAGTTCTGATGGTCGTCATGAGAGAGACAAAAATGCAGTTGCTTTTATGCTAGAACTTTTGGTTTTGAGCCAACAGATGGGAGTTTTGCGAAAACTTGTGGCCTTTTATATTATAGCCAATACAACATTTAGAGCTCTAGGTCCTGGGTTTAGAAACCCCATGCCAGGGAGCTGCATCATGAACCCAACAGGAACTGCTGTGTGCCTCACCACCTTCTCAGACTGCAGACTATTTCTAACGTTGGGTAGGAGTCTCACTAGGTTTCTGCCAACATAAACACAGCCACCATGCTCTGAGGCATAGAGCCTGCTGTGGATGCAGTGAGCGCTAAATGGAAGTGACCCCTGAAACACAAAGATAGCAGAAAATCCCTGAATCTTGGATTACTGGAAGCTGGGGGTATGCCAAGGATGGTTTGCTGCTTGTTCCTAGTCATACGCCGGGGCATCTGCTATGAGCTGTTGTTAGAGACAGGATACAGGGTAAGATAAAGCCAAGATCAATCACAAAGCTCTTGGGAAAAAAATCTTGAAAAATCTTAGTCAACCTTCACTGTAGTCCTTACAGCAGCAAAACCACCCCGCGCTCCCCCAAATAACCAACTCTTGCACAGCATGTCTCATGACTTCCAAGCACTAAGACCAGCACTAATGGCTGCTATGGCCATTTTTGTGTTTTTATGCAAAATGACATCATCCTCCTTGCAGTGGGTCTGAGGAACAACTGCAGCTGGAGGTACAAGGCTTCTCGGGAGCAGGGCATAAGCAGGAGATGCAACCATGCCAGTGCTGACTCTCAGATGTAGCGTTGAGCTACCCTCTGACAGACAACAAGGAATGGAGCCTCACCACCTGCCTTCCACCCAAACAGATCTTCTCCAGCTTCATCTTTCTAAACCAGCTGTGGTCAATCTGGCTTAGGTGGAAAGCACAGACAGAAAGCCTAGGGCAGAGGGCTTTTCGACATCTGTAAATGCGTTATCCCACAGGATTTGAAGGCAAGGTAATAGAAGTCCATTACCACAGAGATCCTGTAGCAGCACTCTGGGGCTCAATCATTCCTCAGTAGCAGAAAATCAAGCTAATAAAACCTAAATGTTGTTCTTTGACTTTAAATATCATCCAGTGGCTAAAAGCAGACCATAGGAGCTGGCTGATGAGTTCATCCCACATCAAGCCAGGATAATGGACAGCCGGGGTGGCTCTTCCCATTACCATCATTTCTCCCTTCTGGATGGTGTCGGAGTCCCTCTGGCCATGGTAACTGCTGTAGATGGGCAAGGAGGGTATCCACCTTGTATTCCCATGAAGGCTGGAGTCGGTCTATACCACCAGCCCTGCCAGGGCACTTGTGGTGTTGTGCAGGTCTCCTAACAGACACACAGGTGCTGAGGAGGGACTTCAGGTGTTAGCAGTACTACATGAGGGCTTTGTGGAGGCCAGTGGAGCCTAGAGACCTAGTCTAGTCTTTCAGGACCAATTAGCCAAGTTAACTAGAACATCTGAAGAAATAACATGGGGGCACCTGTACTGGTGATTTTGTTTCCTAAAGGTGCTGCTGAATTTGTGATCCATGGCCCTGGAGAACTGCTGAAACAGAGGCAGCTTGTTTTTGAGCAGGCTCTGCTTGTTGGAGAGCACATGGGACCTGACTTGGTATGTTTGCGGGTAAAAATACTGGGAAGGGATTAGGCAAAGGGAAATCAGGTATAAAACAGGCCCAAGGAAAAACAAACTCAGCAGAGCTACTTTCCTTCTTCTCCCATTTTGAGAAACTGAGTGCTTGATCTCCTGATGTCTCCTGTGCTCTGCCATATGGCACAGGCTGATAGAAAGCTTCTGTTTCCCTGGTCACCCTGTTAACAAGCACTGATGGGAAAGGAAAGCGGAGCGAAGTTATGACAGCTTAATGAGGCTTCTGCGACACAGTTTGCTGGCATGTGGAAATGCGTCTTGTAGAGTCTCGGGCTGCATGCTCAGCATCTGCTGGCAAGCGACTGAGGCCAGCATTCGAAACGGAGGCTGGAGCTTGGGGACAGGCCATCCGTCAACACCTCTGGCCACTTGGAGCCACCAAGCTGCACTGTTACTGTATGATGAAACTACAGAAGGAGGGAATGGAATAGGACAGATAAGGAACTGGTCTCCAGTTTCTATACCAGTTTAGGAGAGAAGGAGAAGAAGGAAAAAAAATTCTAGTGGTAGTTTGTTTTGAAAGAGAGTCTGAGGAGTAACGCATATTGTTACTGTAGATGCTGGGCTGAAGCTCTTCAGAGCCCAGAGAACGTGCCCCAGCACAACACATCTCCATGGTGTTTTGATTTCAACCTTAATTTGCTCATATAGGCAAGCCCCAGAAATTCTGTGGGTTACTCTGATTATGATCCTTGGACACTTTAGGTGAATATTTATTCTAGCCTATAAAAATGTACCAGTTCAAGAACAAGACTGACTTGCCCTTTGCCATGGTAACCGAGGAGAGGGAAAACTGAACCAGTGCATTTTCCCATACAAAGCGTATTACTCATTGTGAGAAACCAGCAATTTGTCAGGCTGCTTCACTCAGTCATAGACTAGGCTCAACGGGCCAAATTTTGCACATAGTTGCCTCCCAAGAGGACCAAAATGCATGGTTTGGAGCTCTTGTTAAAGATCTCAGTCATTTCATGTGTTTTAGGTGAAAGAGTAATGAATGGAGGTTTAGGCAGCAGGAAAATGCAGAAATTTATCCAGCTGTTTCAGAAAGGGCTTTTCTTTCTAAAATTCCCCAGAAGTCACACTTTATTTCAAAATACTGTAAGTGCTAACTCTGAAGCCTCCGATACACTCCTCATTTCATTACTAGGTGGCTATTATGAGACCAGAAGCCCTTTCTGCTGACTGTAGGGGTCTCCAGCTATAGAAATTTGACATCTGTTTGATATTATTATTCCATTAGAAGAGTAAATCTTCACTCCCCTGGCTTTCTTGTGGGCTCTGACACATTCCACTTCAGTGACAAATGTCCCTTGAGCCAGCAGTGATTTGACAGGGTGGGAGGTACTCCTGCAGAGGAACTGACAAATGGTTTCCACGAGAAGTTGAAGTACCCTCAGGAAGTAGACAGAATTTCTGCACGAACATCAAGCTGAAAAGGAAACCCCCAAATTGCAAGAGATTTCTGGCAACCCAAAAGGTTCCTCCCCAGATAACCGAATTTGCATGTGACATTATAGACTTGCATAAGAAATCACAGCAGACCAAAGATCACAGAAGGTCGTACTCACAGGTTTCCTCACACGTGGAAGCAGGCTACAATAAAGCAGCATGTTCTTGACCTTCTGAACAATTTCTGCTTCTTTTCGTAACACAAGTGAGAGCACCTACTGGGTTGCATCCAGTCATTCCAGAGGAAATTTGAGACCAAATGAATCTGTTTCATATAGGTTTGCCAAACACAGTCTGATAGCAGGATTATTCACCAGCCCAGAGCTCACAGAGAATCCCACTCCAACAACGCTTTAAAGTATGCTGGTGGTCAGGATGATAACATAAGGTAATAGCTCCTTTCACTCGAGGATCTCCAAATACTTTACAGATGTGAACAGAGAAGTGCGAAGTGGAATTTCCCAGCCCCACTTTGCAGAGAACTTCCTGGGGGCTTACCGTGTTCACGCAATTCATCCTGGCTAAGAGAAATAGAAAAGCTGGGACAGGGGCCCCAGGAACTTGATTCCCACTACTTGGATGAAAGCGTTAGACATGACATCACCTCCTCACAAGATAAGAGTTCATTGTTTTGTGGCTGAGTGTCTTCTCCCTTCAATGTGGAGATTAGCACATGTAAACTAAACACAGGAAAATAACAGCCAATCCTTCCTCTCCAGAAAAGGCAAATTGTCCTTCTGGCCCTGTCACTGACATCGCAGGAGTAGCGGGCACAATGAGCTTTGCATTTAACACCGCAAGCATAAATCTCAGAGCCAAATTTATGACGGCTGAGACCATCCTCTGGGTTCTCATTCCATTGTTCCCATTCTATCATCAACACCAACACTGCAACGCTCCTGTGGTCTCCTGGCCAGAAGGAAGTGGGATAGTTTCCTTGAAGGATTAATTAGTGACTACAATCAAAACAAACAAAAAACCCACAAATCAACCCTGACAACACTTAAATCTTTTCTACTTGTAGAGCCTCTTGTGATTTCCTAGTTGTGTTTTACCAGTTTTCTAGCCTCCAAGAATTTCTTCCCCCTAGATAACCCACAAGTTTCTAACATAATACTACACTGCAATCAACTGACATTTCAAGTTTCTTATCAAATATAAAGAAGGAAAAACCAGAGCACAAACAGAAAATTCTCTTCTCTGCAGTCATCCTTAGGTATTTTTAATCCAACAGGCAGGGCAGTGTTATTGTGTTCATATGCACAGATATAGGAGCTATAGCACTGACCGATAGCAAGTATCTTTCCACAGTAAGTGGGCAACTGCAGCTGGGCAGGTTGATGTACTGGCCGGTTGTCATATGGGACACGTCTACACCATCCTGCTGAACAACAAAGGAGAGACTCCTGTCCTAACAGCAGCATTGCACACACACAGGCTGCAGCACAACGCTGCGCAGAGCCACCACTTCAACAGATGCTGAAATTCTCCATGATGCACTCACCCCTCTCAAAACTTGGTTTGTCAGCTGTGACTGAATGGTCCTCAGCATTTCAGCCCCTATTTCCGACATCCCTCCACCCACAGCCAGATGGGCAGTCAGACCTTACGTAAAGATACGCTTCTCACTGGTCGGGTAGGTGTTGTCATTACACACTGGACATGATGCCTGCTCCCTCAAGGGAGACAAGATGAACTGAGAGCTGATGACACACGTACCACCCACTCCCTTCCATTTAGGCAGGAACACACACACAGAGCTGGCTGGAGACACAGAAAGTGGGAAGATCAAACCTAGCTCCTTCAGCTGCGAAGAAAAGACCCTACAATGTACAGACCGGCAGCAGCCCACTAATCAGGCACAGACTGCAGCTCTCTGCCACTCCTTATCAATATCATCTGCTGCTTTAGGAAAGGCAGAAGAAGCTACTTAGGAGCTTGGGGCTTTCAAGTATTATTTTTTTCCCTAGCAGTTGCTCGTACTTATGGTAATGTCTCCAGATAGTCATGGAGATTTTAATATATTTTCTTTTTTCGGAAAGAGGAACTCAGTGCAGTGCAAGAGGTGCACATACAGGGCTGAGGTTGTGGTTCTGCTCTTCCCATATCAAACTCCCTGGTACATCAGAGACCCTCTATCCCAGCTAGTCAGTAAGAATGGAAGTGTGCACTCGGTCTGTCCCGCCATTAAAAAGACAATGCTTATAATCCTGGTCTTCTCACTCTGCAGACTTAAATGCCAGCAGGGAAGCTCCGATTTTTAACAAAGCGATAGACAGGCAGTCTGCAGGCTCACACAGACATCACCGTGTGGAGTAACATGCCGTTTCCAGTTAGATGATTTCCTTCACAATGGTGAAAGCTAGAAACTTCCTTTACAAAATGTAAACAAACCAAAGTTTAGATTCTGCCTATGCTGAATGAGGCTCATAAATGCATGATGGAGGCCAGATACAGCCCACAGGGCATATGTTTGACACCTCTGGCCTATATGGACAGGAAATGGTTATAAATAGTTGGTCTCATTTCAGTTCTCTGAAGACAAATATTTTTGACACAGAGTGCTCAAGCACAAAGAGTCATTTGTAGACCACCCAGGAGACTTGCATTTAAATGACCTTTCTTTGCTTGGACGATCAATTATACTAATGCTTATTTCACGAGTTGCAACATTTGTTCTTAAATGGAAGCCGCCCAGAGGAGCCATATATATAGTCCCACTTACTTGTTTGTAACTGCCTGCATAAACTCATCAATCAGTTCGTCGTACTGTTTCCCACGAACCCTCTTGTGTTTCAGTCCAATATAGAGTGGATCACTCAGGAGAGCCTAGGACACAAAGCAATTCTGTTGACATCTTCTCTTCCACGGATGAATGGAGATTTATGTCCCAGCCTACCCAAAAAGTTTGTCTGTTGTGGTCATATTACTTTTACTTACTATGCAGTGAAGGCCAGCTCACACAGCTCTTCCTGAGCAGAAAGTGTGTCCATAAGAAGCCATGGACTATCTTTTTGTGTAAATAAAGTCGGGGGAATGTAATGCTTCTTGACTGCCGTAGGAAATGGAGCCCTGCATCCCCAGAACAGTTCTACCACGGCTCCCTGCCAAGGTGCCTCACTCCTAGTGAATAAAACTGACCTTGTGTGGGGAATGCTTACTGCTCAATCAGTTCTTAATTTTACACTGAGGTTACCAGGAAAGCTGTTGACCATAAACAGCACTTTGAGCTATGATGATTTCCTGAAGTAACTTGAAACCATGCGTCCTACAGTCCTTTAGGTGCCAGCCCTGAGCTAACCAGAACCGGTGATGAGATGCCAAAATATTCCCAAGCCCTGCACCTACCTAGCACTCACCTCCAGTTATCTGCAGGTGTCAAGGCAAGGTATTTTCATACAACAGATTAGTTTACTTTTTGGCTCCTGTTGGGAATAAAATCCCAGGCCATTCCTCCAACCTATCCAGCAGGTGTTAAGTCAGGACCCCTAAGCCACCTAAAAAGGACTGGGTCAGCATGGTAATAGCACATATTTCGGGAAAAAAAACAGCACAAACAGTGGCAGGAGACAGGCGGGCCAACACCTCCATGAGTCACTGCAAAGCAACTCTACTTCCCTTCCAATTTCAGGAACTGAATCATCCACATGAGAAGGGGATGAGCCATCACAAACCTATTGTCCTGCAGCCATATGGGCCCTAAATATTGGCAGGTATGCTAAAATTAGATCTGTTTTTACAGCCACAGCTGTTTTCCCTTAGAAGGAAAGATGAAAGAGGCTCTCCTCTGAGTTTGATACATTAACTCTTCAGGGCCATGAAACAGAAAGCAGACCTGTCTGCATTACTTCGCCGATTGCTCCTATAGCGCCGTGTGCTCTGGGGCTGGTTCATGGAGTATAAAATTCTCCCATAGGCAAGCTGAGAAATACCAAGCTCCAAAAAAAGACCAATTTGCTGAAAGAGTATACAAAGTATTATGGACTGTCAGAAAGACAAGCTGGGAATTGATGCTAAAAATATAATACAACTGCTATATTTACTCCATTCTACCCGAGGTGCCTGTGTTAGCAACACAGTCAGCCTAGGCTCAACATATATTAATAGGCAGAGATGAACAGGGTGATTGCCTACAGGAGGTGTCTTATTTCTGCATTGATAAGAGTTTAGTCATGGGGCAGGATGCTTGCAGGACGTGCTTAGGGTTGGGTTGAGCTGGGTTTATGCACATGAGAAAGCCATTAAATAAATAAATTATTTATATTGTGAGGAAATTATATTATTTAAATTGCTGGAAAACAGCAAGTTCTATATCTTAATCCCAGCTGTGGAAATTGGCTTCACAGAGTTGTTCCTGGACACATAAGCTACACTTGATCTTGGGCAGAACGCAAGTCCCCAGACTGACTCTATGAGTGCCTTTCTCTGACACCATCTGACCCTTGGAGATGCCTAAAAATCATTGGTGCCGCTTCATATTTTAGTGTCCCCCTGGATGCTGAGATAGAAACAGATGGTCATGCATGGTCAGAAGCTTCCCATGGGAAGGGAAGCACTCACACCCAGGTCCCTCTGGAGGGGAGCGCCTGCTGGGGGGCTCAGAGCATGCTGACACTCGGTGGTGTGCAGACCAGCATGGAGGAGAAGGAAGAGATGAAGGAGCCAAAGTCCAATGCTCTATTGATTGGATACTCCAAGAAGTGAGAGACTGAGACTTAATTCCTGCTTTAGCCTCAGAGGGTCTGAACTCAAGAGATCCCACTTTTCAGGAAAGACCATGGATCAGGCTGAGATGAGCACACCCTATATTCCACAAGTCCATGACAGGCCACTATGCTAAAGGGATAAAATAATCCCAGGACCAGAGACCAAAGAGATAATTGGGAATCTCATCCCAGATGTCATCTGTGGCCACTGATTTTGCTTTCTTTCACTCTTTTCAAGTGTCCAGTGTGAGACACTTGGGTCTGGAGTGAAAGAGGTGCAGAAAATCTAGCTTTCCAGTGAGCATAGTCATGTCTGAAAATGTTGGCACTCATTTGTCTTCATACACAAACTCAAAGATCTTATAGCCCAGATTTGTTATTTCTCTCAAGAAACATGTGACTGGTTTACTTGGGGTCAAGTGAGGCACAAGTACATTTTACAAAAATGGACAAACCTGGGCCATCAGAAATAACTATAGGATATTAATTTTAAAAAAGACATCCTCACAGATGTCCATTCTGGCATTGCTAAAATGTTGCACTTCGGCCTTTCTGAGCCAGAGTCATAAGGCAAAAATCTGCAAACAGATGGAGTCCTTTTGTCTGGTTATCATATGCAGTAAAGTGTGCAATCTGACAAAACACTGAAATTAATCATTCCAAACCACCCACCAGGGATTCTCCATTTTCTGGAATACAGTCACCTCTACGCAGACAGGAGTATCTTCCTGTTTTCTCACAATTACCAGAGGAAGAATAAATCTGGGGCTTCCTGTACAAAATCTTTCAACTCACCTTGCCACGCTGAAAGGTGAAGCTGACCCTTCGGCTCCAACTGGCAACACTCTGAGTCTTCTCACCATGACGCTATGTAGTGTTTATTTCAGTTCCCCATCAGAGAAAAAGTTTCTTGAGCATCAAACATGAACGAAACCTGCCCACTTCCCTGCAGTGCTGGTCTAGCCAGTCTCATCTTGCATGTCTCTGGCTTTGCCTCCACATTTAGGGAACTGGCCTCAGTTAAGCATTAATCTCAATTCTTTCCCCCCCCGTCAGATTTATGAAAAACTGTCTTACCTCGTTGTCTGTGCCAACATCCAGCAGGACAGGGAGACACTGTTGTGGGTGAACTCCACCACAAGCTGTGTACAAAGCAAGCTTCCCCACTGGGATACCCATGCCATAACTTCCTAGATCTCCTAAACCGAGAATCCTCTCTCCATCTGTCACCACGATAGCCTAGGAGGATCAAAAGAGACTGTTGTACGGTGTTGCCAAGGCTCTAGAAGCAAAACCAGCTCCACTGTCTTCACACCCATGCCAGTTCACAGTTGCATTGTGCAATGGATATTTGCTCCTTCTACATGACATCAGGTTAATTAGCTGTTCATGATGCAGGGCTGTTCATTTTTGGGGGTAGAGATAATGTGGTTGATGGGTAGCTGCTTGCAGTGTGGGAGAGCAGCAGCTCTGCTTGCCAACACTTCAATTCACTTGCAGCAGAGCCCAACCAGCTTGGCTTTTTGTGCATCCTCAGCTGTATAACAAGAAGCATCACAAGAGAGATCTGGCCTTGATTTTTCCTCTCTTTTTCTGGAAAAAGAGCTCTGTACAAAAGTGTTTGTACTTATGAACTGCATCTGTGGAAGTAACAAGCTCATGTCTTCCCACTGTTGCAGAGTAGCTGTGGAGTAGCCAACATCAGATAACCAAAACAAGACTCATTATAACTGGGTCCCTTTGTCTCTGGTCCTCCTGACTTCAAGGCAGATAGACAGAAGCCATCAGCACAGGCAGCGGCACGGACTGTGGAGGGGCTCCCACACCATGTATTTAATATTAGACCTTTTTTCCCACCCAGTTGGGAGTTAAACAATTGCCATTTAATTTTGTGCAATTGGCCTTTTGCATTTCAGCAATACTGTAATGTGCTACCTCACCAACATCGCTGATCCGTAATTTTAGGTTTTTCTTGTTATTGTATCATTTCTTCGTGATAAGAAGGGAAATAAAAGCCTGCTTAATGTTGTTCAAATTAGAAGCCTAAAGTTGAGCTGTTCAACCCACGCTGCACATCATTGAGACCTTGGGTCCCAATTTTTAGGTTAAATACTCTGTTTGTCAGGTTTTGTCCCCAGGGTCAGGCACTCTTTGGGGCAGTTCTGAAATCCAGTAAGAACAGGAATATACTGGAGTCCGGTCCCACTGTGGGAGAAAAACTGCAAATACAACAATAAACTTCAACTTTCAGCACTGTCCCAGCACTTCAGAGAACAGAGCTCTCACATCAAATGGTTTATCAGACTGCGGGGGACTCAAGCGCACAGTCTAGCTTGGATTTCAAAGGAGAAGACTGCAGAGAAGTTCTTTATTTGCTGATCTGCAAAGTTAAGGCTAAACTTAGGACACAGGATGTACACATGCCTGTCCTTTAGTGAGAAATAGGAGAATGAGGGATTAGAAGCTATCTCAATAGATGTACTTCCTTGGGGAGGCGGGGATAACAAAGATGCATTGGTTTATCACTGTGATGGAGAACCATTTCATTGTTTAGGAATGGAATAAACCTCTTGCTGCACTTTCCTATTTCAGGAAGAATCGTAGTCATCTGTTTCAGTGTCCTTTCTTATTCAACATAAACTATATACACATCCCAAGGCTATTTTCTCCCTCAACCTAAACCACTGTTTGTAACGTCGGAGCAGAATTACATTACATTGCATAGTTCAGGAATAAGCCTGAGGAGAAACTACAGATACAGAGGACACACGCATCTATCCTGCCTTTTACATCTATTTTGTCCTCTAGCAAAAAAAACCTTCTGGTAGTTTGAGGCATGATACATGCCAGGGTTGTAATGCACATAATAATAGTGACAACCAATATGTAATAGGGATTATTTTGAATTGGTCCTCCTATATGTAGAATATTTGTTGTTGTGCTATTGCCACTTTCTTGTCACTAGGAGTTAGAATTCCTAGAAGTGATCCTTCAACAAAAAATCTATTAAAGCTAGAAGGACTATACACCTATCCTTAGGCTAGAGGTTGGACAATCCCTGACATGGGAAATTCAGTCATGGTAGTGATACACTTATCCACCCCCATTTTTGAACATTTTCCTATTTGTTTTTCCTTCTGAGTCAATGTGAAGTGTTGGCAATGGGAAAGTCTCTTTTTGGGTGCGCTCCATCAGTTTCTGGGTGTGCGCTCACTTCTTTACCACACCCAGAGGATGCAATTGGGACTGGAAGGCAGTAATGGGAATAGGGAAAGCAGCACGCACATGCACTGCTACAGGTTTATCCTGAAACTGATGCAAATTATATGAAAAGGAGTTAAAATCCTAACTATGCAGAGAATACTTAAAAAAACCCTTAAGTTCTAATGAATCAAAATATTTCTCTGGAGCACAGATCCCCTTTCATCCAAACAAATAAGTGTTCTCAGGCAAGCCTAAAATCTTCTCGATAGCACTTAGATATCCATCAGAGAGAGAAAATTTCTTCAGCCTTAGATGTACTGCACTCTATAGGTACCAGAGCTCCTGAAGGTAACACTGAAAAATGCAGAACAGAAAATACAGCACGGGAGACGTTCCTTGTTGTCTGTATCAGAGAGGGGATACTGGATTCACATTTGTTTGTGGCGCTCTGGATTTGAAAAACACCGAAAAAAAAGCACAAAGTTTCAGTGGGTACCTGATACACAAGCAAATTAAAGTAATGTTTTTAATTGCTCACGCTCATGTGATCAGAACTCAACAAACAGGACATTAATCTCTGGCTGAGCAGGACAGACCCTTCTAACCGAACCACCGGTTTAACAATTAGGAACCTGTTCTCTTTTCCAGCTGTGCTACAAATTTTCTTTTGTAAGAAATGATGACTCTAGTCAAGTCTTTGGCTAAAGGTTAGGTGTGCAGTTTAAGCCAATCATCTAACTGGTTTCTAAACTTCTTTGATAGCTGATGGGGAGACACAGAAACCTCCAGAGTGCATCTCCTCCCTCCAGCAGCTGTTTTGGGAAGGGATGAAAGGGGTATTTCTCTTTGAAGATGCTCATCTCCCTCTTCATCGATCACTGCAGAAGTACTCACAAGCTGAGATTAGGCACTGAGTCTTCAGGCAGCTGATGGTAACTGAGATGACTCTGGACCATAGGCTGTATCCAGTCAGCTGCTGTAGGTAGCTAGCCCAGTTTTGCAGTGCCTAAGTAGGAGACATCTGGCCCAGCAGTGATCCAGAGCACTACGCTGATCTCCAAGCTGCTGAGGCAATACAGAGAGGCAAGTGCCACTGTTGGCATTCCCACTTCTCTGTATTGATTGCATGAGGTCAACCTTCCTATGATGAACTGATAGTCTGCCTCGAGTGCACCAACAGAAAACCCTACGTGGAAGGATGAGTCTGAACAGCCCTGTATAGCAGTAATCCTGATGGGGATTCAAGATGCTGAGTGCACTTCTCAGGGTGAACATCCTATGGAAGGAGGGAGGGAAGTAAGGTAGGAAGGCCAGTCCAGTAGCTTGCAGGGCAGCACACTTGCCTAGGAATAGGAGATATGATTTCTACATCACCCTCACTTTGAGGTGGTTTGAACCCATAGCTGTCATTCCCCAGGATGACACCCTACCACAACACTATCCTGTATGATTCTCTGCATTCCCCCTGCTCTAGTTGGGCCATCATACAGAAAAGAGTACAAGATTAAGGAACCAGAGAGAAAATTAGCAAGGGGAGGCACTGATGAGGGCTATCAGTATTTTATCCAATGTTTCTTCATGACAGGATTCATTAGCTACCCTGGAAGAGACACAAAAAGCCCACACTCCCGCATGAGTATGATCAGAAATGGCTTCTTTCGCTTGTTCTGCTTCTGGCACTCTGATTTTTTCAGAGCAGCCCAGCTTCAACAGGAGCGGTGGAGGTGGGCTCATCAGAGCTTGGCTGAGGCTTTGCTAAGCTAAGCAGAGCACCCTTCCATCCCTTCCAGGCAGAGCAACCAGACCTACAACCCAGATTTCCCATTTCCACAGTAAATGCTGTTGCCACAAAGCAAAAGGTGGGGCAGCACCTCCAGGTATTTCTTCACTGTCTTTAATGGCACTTACTGGTGTTGGTGTTCAGCCTTTTCACAAAACTGGGTCCCTCCAGGGACTTAGGTGCAGGCCAGGTGCCTCCCTACTTATCTCGACATCTCAAGTGTTCCAGTGCCTACCAGTTCAGGCATGGAGATAAACACACACGGAACTCTGCGGTCCAAAACAGCGATACTGATTAAATTAGCTGCCTTTGTAGTCTGGCAAACCTGGAAAGTAGATAGTCTGAACCTCTTCCATGAACCACTGCCCTTCCTGTGGTCTGTTTTGGGTGCCAGAGGGGGCTGTTTCAACAACAGCCTCTAATCTTTCTGTGCCAGTTTCCCCATCTGCAAAAACATATCTATTAGCCATAATGAGTTCTGCTCATAGTCCTGAGTCAGAAACAAATGGAAATACTGAGATCTTTGGACAGAGCAAGGACAAAATATCTACTTTGCATCTATTCTCCATGGTTCCAAAGACAAGGTTATAGCAATATGATTACTTTTTCTGGAAACGTTAAATTCCCTTTTTTTCTCCCTTAGAAATGGAAAATGCTTGCAAGATTTTCTCACCCGCCAAAGCTTTGTTCCTGGAAGAAACAGCTGACTGACAGGGGACCGAAGCTCTGTCAATAGCCAGGGAAATTCCCAGGCACATCTACTTTCAGACTGATGGAAGCAAGTGACTGGCAAGACCTGTCTTAAGTGTTGACTTTATTTCATGCCAGGGACTTGCCCAGCCCCAAGCTCTAGTGAAAAACACTTCAAAAGATCACTTTTTTTGGGTGGGGTGTCAGTAATATTTTCAGCTGCTGGATATCAAACATTATTTGCAGAGTTGCCAGTGTTCTGGACGCTGCATGACTCATTGGATTTGGGAAGGAGCCCTACACCAAGTCGGTTACAGAGATATCTTAAAGAGCTTTGGTACATCTAACAAGTTGCGAGTTAGCCACAGAATTCTTCAACATACATATCTTACTTCTTCGCTAGGAAGAAGTATTCTGTACAAATTTATTATCTGTACAAATTTATTATCATGCACACTCTTTTTATAGCCCAAGGTCCTGCTACCTTTGATAAAGATGTTCTTGACCACATACACACATGACAGAGCCTCTGAAGTCCAACCACTAGCCTGGAAACTCTCTGAGGAAGGGAATATTTCTTAGCGTGTCCTTTTAAATAGGCAGTTCTGTCAATAATGCCAAGCAGTTCCATTCAATATCCCATTTTCCACCCAACTCCCTGTAATTTCCCAGTCCACAGAAGACATGCCACATACCTTAATATTTTCTTCAGGCCAAGAGTTTAGCATTGTTGCAATATGGCCTTTGTCATGGATGGTGATAAACAACCCCCTAAGAAAGAAAAAAAAAAAAAAAAAGAAGAAGAAAAAGAAGCCTTGTCATAAAATTAATGACTCCGAGATAAAGTAAAACAGGTGAAACTTGAAAATGCAGGGAAACGAGCTACTGAGCACAAAAACAGGCTATTTACTGGCATGGAAATGAGACCTCAAGGGACTGCTAATACCAAGTTTAGTTCTCATTTCAAAACCCCAAGGCTCAAGATCGTTAATGGCAACTTCACTCAACAGCCACTGGTGTTGCACATTTCACCCTTGTGAAACATCTTTGCTTCAGGGAGCAAACTCTGCTTTACTGCAGAAGAGCTTTCTAGTTAAAATAATTCTGATAAATGCAGGGGAGGCTGATGATTTTACCTTAAATCTTGTTATACAGTCTTTCCCAGGGAGCTTATTGCTGGCAGTTCAAACAGTGAAAGCATGATCCTTCTCAACCAGCTACCAATGTCAATGATGTGGATGGCTATTGCAGAGCTAGACATGTTGGATCCCCTCTCCAGTCAACAGAGCTCCGATTGGATCCCATGGGATCAATATTTGCCACAGCATTTGCTTTGACCAAGCCAAACCTGCCCTTGCAACACCATTTTTTTCCTGAATATCTGACCCCAGTTTTTGACACTTGCATTCACCAAATGAAAACCACCAAAAATTATGAGAAGTGAAACAGAAAATTAAATGTTTGGATGAAGCCTCAGTATGAAGTATTCGCGTGGACAATAGCATACCTGATTGCATGAAGGCCAACTACTTCTCAACACAAAGGTCGTAATTGTTAAAACAAAAATACCTTCTTTCTAATAACACTAGGAACTGGAAGACAGCATTCTTGAAACATGCTTTAGACTTGTGGCTTATTTTTCTCCTCTTTGCTGTTATTACCAAAAACTGTATACTTAGCAGGGATTCTTCCAATACCCAGGAGATCATTATTCCCATTGACTGATCTCTGCTCAGATATTTTGGGGTTTTTTTAAAGCTTCTTTTAGGCAGCGCTAACCCCAAAGAAACAACCTCCTCCATATCTGTCTCAGGGAAAATTGCCTATGCTGCTCTCAGTGCTCTCTAATCAGCACAAATCAAGGGCTCTAACTCCATGACTCCTCTTGGCAGGTGGAGGCACCCATTTTCCTTGCCTTGTTATCTGCTCACAAAAGCAGTTGTACCTGTGATTAGTATCAGCTAGAACGATGGAGAAATGCATTTTTGCTGCTTACATCTCTCTACTGTTGCTCAGCCCCAGTAAGTTCAGATCAGTTCATGGTTTGGAGTTCTAATGTGAAACACTAGCTAGGAAAAGTCTCATTTTTAGAGGAGGCTGAAAACAACTTCCATTGTAAGCCCATATGAGTGATGAATAATCAAACATAATTGGGCTACTCTCTACAGCAAGGACTTCTCTCACAAGACTCTTCTAGGGGGGCAGATATCTTCCCACAGTTAACTGTGGGAATCCTAGTGAAAAAGCCCTTTACTTTGAAAAGAAGAAAAATAAAAGTGCTGACTTCAACACTGATCAAGTCACAATCACACAGAAAGATCAGAAATGCAAAAAAAAAAAAAGGAAAGTAATGGTTCATTTATTCAGCATAATTCTTTAAAACTGTGCCCAGTAACCAGTGAACTAATCACATACACATGGCCTATCTCAAAGGCAGTATTCACAGATGTTAATCTTCATAAAAAAGGGGTACTGTACTGCTGCCATCTGTGTTTAGAAAATAATTATTAACCAGGAATTAAAAGCACAAATTAGTAACATCATTGCAGATACTTCAAGTTATGACATGCTTTTAAAAAGAATGCTATTCATAGAATCATAGAATCATAGAATGCTTTGGGTTGGAAGGGACCTTTAGAGGTCATCTAGTCCAACCCCCCTGCAGTGAGCAGGGACATCATCAACTAGATCAGGTTGCTCAGAGCCCCGTCCAACCTGACCTTGAATGTTTCTAGGGATGGGGCCTCCACCACCTCTCTGGGCAACCTGTGCCAGTGCTTCACCACCCTCAGTGTAAAAAATGTCTTCCTTATATCTAGCCTAAATCTCCCCTCCTTTAGTTTAAAACCATTACCCCTTGTCCTGTCACCACAGGCCTTGCTAAAAAGCCTGTCCCCATCTTTCCTATAGGCCCCCTTGAAGTACTGAAAGGCCGCACTAAGGTCTCCCCGCAGCCTTCTCTTCTCCAGGCTGAACAGCCCCAACTCTCTCAGCCTGTCCTCGTAGGAGAGGTGCTCCAGCCCTCACATCATTTTCGTGGCCCTCCTCTGGACCAGCTCCAACAGCTCCATGTCCTTCTTGTGCTGACGGCTCCAGAGCTGGACACAGAACTCCAGGTGGGGTCTCACCAGGGCAGAGAAGAGGGGCGTTATTGTTTTAATGTAACATTTTCCATCCATAATAAAGACACCTATTACTTGTCTAGCTGTGTGTCTCATACATTCACATCTCTTCAGTGCTGAAGGGAGTCCACCAGCTATTTAACCTTTGAAAGACATCCAGTGCTCACAGGAGAAGCTGAAACCCAACATCTACCCACCGCGAGCCCTGCGGCTTAATGAATTGCTAGTTGTTTCATACAAAGTGGAGAGGGCAGACACCCACAGCCTCTGAAGAGCTCCTGACACTGACCGTTGTCTCGGGAGGGCAGTGGGCTGGTTTCCAATCCCTGCTCTGGATCTGGCAGTAGAGAGAGTTTGGTCTTCCAAAATCTGATGACTGCTCTCACTATGTTACTTGGGAGAAGGGCTCTCATGGCTATCACCATGGCATGTTTTGCCTGAGGAAGGACTACCTTGGCTTAGATAGCCAGGTCGGTGACTGAGAACCAAGCACAGAGAGGCATCCCTCTCAGAATTTGCGTTCCCTTCCTTAATATTATGTTTATGTGATGTTAAGCAGGCCGTCCAATCGAGTATGCTGACTTCCATGGATCCTTTTCTGAAAACAAAATGGCTACGACACACATTCGTTCTCCCTTCAGGCCATGCCATTGACCAGGTCCCTAGTCCTAGCTGTTTATCTCTGCTGTCACATGCATGGAACAATTCAGGTGAACAATTGCTCCTTACTTTACTCCAGGCAAAATCGGATGGCTTAATTTAGACTAACAACACACTAATGGCACTACCAGCTTTGGAAGGGAAACCTTCAGGAGCAGAAATGGTGATCCACCTGGGGAAAGTGACCTCTCTCACTGACACAACCACATCGGGAAGTGGGCACATATCTAAGCAAGCCTCTTATTTCCCTTAACGCTGAATCTGAGAGCCAAGGGCCCAGTTTCAATAAAACACAAAAGTTTCCAAAGCCTTTAGGCCCCCAGCTGGAGCACGTTCCTGAAACTTGGTCCAGGAACTGTGGACTCCATCAGGTGTTCAGGCATTCAGAAGGGGATCCTGGTAGTGGTGAGCTGGAAGTCCCTTTGTAGGCCAAGTATGAAACGACCAACTCTGACAGGCAGTTCAGTGAATTCACTGTGTTTTTAAGAAGAGGCAAAGGGAAACAGACACACGTCAGACTTTAGATTCAGGGGTCACAGGTAAGTTCTCATTTTGTACGGTCCCCAGGAGAGTTGTGCTCTCCCCCCTGATGACAAGAGTTACCCAGAGAGATGGGCTGGCCAACTTGTTGAAATAAGATGCCCAAAATTGGCAAAGGGTTAATCTTTCCTAAAATCCCTTCTGCAAGGCAGGCAGAAGGAACAAACGAGCTCTGCAAGCTGAACTCAGGCAAAGGTTTGCTGACGACTGAACAGGGAAGAGCAGCGGCCAGGTTTCTCTCAAGGGCACACAGCTTATAGGAGAGGTGACAGGAGCAAAAGCTTATTTGTGACTTATTACAGCAAGGTAGAGCTCTGAATACTGAGAGTGACAGGCTGGTCTGTGTGGACCAGTAGTAAATAAGAAACATCCAAGTGGCAATAAAACCAATTAACTTGATTTTTCTGGGGAAAAGATGCAGCCTAAGCATTCTGAGGAGGGAATGTAACAGATGCTGCCTTTATCATCATGCCTTCTCCATCCCTCTCTTGGGATTACGTTTGATAGATTGCTTCAGAGAAACAAAAAGACAATCCCCTTGGGACTCAACAAAAATTATTCAATTAAAATAAGATGCTAAAAAGTTAAGTCATTTTGATCAAGTCACGTAACATGGGCACTGTGTGGAGCAAACACACATCCCGGTTTTCTGGACCAGAAGACTCACCTGTGCCCAGGATCCTGCCATTCTACATGGCTTTAGTCACTGTATATCTTTATCCCCCACAGAGAAGCAGCTATGCACACAGTTAGCTGGAAGCCAAACACACATGCATGGGGGTAAAAATACAAGAAATAGAGCTTAGTAAAAATTAACTGCCCCAGCAATGTCAAGCCAGAATGTACACACTGTACCACCATCTCTGGCTAAACAGTAACCTTCAGAGAGCTGTTACCTTTGTGGAGTTAATTCAGAGTGGGGAGTGCTCCAACCTGTATTCATTAGCGTTTCAGAGCTCCAGCCTCCTAGTCAGTCCATTAACATCACAGGTTTCACTACAGCTGCCTTTAGTTAAGGTGGAAGTCAGACTAGATTTTATTGTGCCACTGAGCACGTCTGTAAGGTTCCAGGAAACTTCGAGGAGAGTTACAACTTCTTAATTTGTCACTGAGACAGTATTTCTGTCTGGATTTCAGCAAGTCAAGCCAAGCTGCCCAAACTGGACTGCAGCATCCAGCAGACTGCAGATCATCACTGCAGAATCTGTCAAAGGGGTTGGATATGTTCACCTACACCACACAAGACCTTTTCTCATTTAAGCCAGGAACATTTTCTTTTCCTTTCTGATTTTGTTCTGGCTGAGTTCATGGAATTGCTCCAGGAATTATAAAGCTACACAGCTTACCATGTGAGCCATGGGAAGGATCCCGATGTGGTGCTCAGTACTGGTTAGATCTTGGCCATCCTGATGGCATTTTGAAAGACCCACAATGAACGCAATCCCAGAATTGCAAGGCTCATTTCAGAAAGAGTTCAAGGACAAGGGAGACAGGACACATTTAATGCCCAGAGGAAGCAATGCCAGACACTGGTGATTTAGAATAATATTGATTTCTTTCAGACATTTGGGAAGGAACAAGTTTTAACATGTCTCAGGTATTAGGAAACCAAAATATTCTTTAATGCTTTCACTCAATGAGCGGTTGCTTCTTCAAAAAGGCAAAGTAGTGTTCCCCTTTCTGATCTACGTGGTTAGCAGTGCTGCCTTGTGAGCTATTTCCCCTTAGAAGAAACAGTGAAAGACGGAGCCAGGAGCGCTCTCTCTAAAGCATTATCATTTATTTACAGAGAATGTGCGAAGCTTCATTTCCCAAAACTCAGAGGGGAGTAAGAAAGATTATGCAACTTCTTTCCTCAGAGCTCCAAATCTCTCCTCGCTTCCCTTCTCCCAAAAAGTGTCCCTCCCTTTCCCTAATAGCTTTTCCTGGGCAATTACCAGTGCTTCTGTGGCTGTGATTGCAACCATCCTGGTGTCGTCTCGCCCCGCTTTTCTAGCCTACTGCTGCCTCCGACGTGCAATCAAGCAGAAATCCAATGCAATCAATGGCTTTGCTTTCTCAGGCTCCGTGTAAAACCTCTTTGGCCAGTGTTGTGCTCCTCTTACAGTCTTGTCCTATGCTGTGGTTTTTGGTAGCACTGCTACGACTTCAGTTGCCTGTTTACATCTACACAATTAATGGCCTCTTTACACTTATCATATATGAATAACAGTCACCAATTATATCCACTGACTTTACCATCCTGGTCAAAAGCCACAGAAGAGTGGAACAGATGATAGCGCTGGATTGCTGACTTGCATACCAGTGTGAAGCAAAAGGACCCTACTCTGCTTCAGGTGAATTTTCCTCACTAGCTGAGATAGGACCACATTTGTATATTTATGTCCCTGTGGAGGAAAAGAGACACCACTAGAAGGATCTCAAAAGCTTCTAAGTTGACAGGAGTTGAAAATCACAAAAAACCTCACTCAACCAATGCAGCTTCATCCTTCTGTTCCTCCCTCACTCCTCTAGAAGAACTACTCTCTGAAGAAAAAGATACTTCCTTAGTAGGGGAGGTATGTATTTGAACAGCATTATCCAATATTTACAATACTGCAGTGGTCAGGCTTGCCCAGGGTTTGGTATGTAGCACGAAGAACACAAAAAAATCAACTGCAAGTTCCACGTGCTTTCTGCACGGCAATCAGTCCATCAATCTTGTTTATTGGATCTCAGAAAAGAAACGTCGGAGATGTCTTCTTTAATGGGCTACCAGTCTTTGCCTTATATAATTACTTGTTCCTGAGAAGAGGGACTGATGAGGGGAAGCAGATGAAAATGGTAGCTAAGGTCCCTGATTCTCCAGATACTTACACACTGCTTACTGTTCAACATGAGAGGGGTGCTTGCAAGGAGTCCGGCTCCTCGTGTGTGTGCTGCCGTACCAGCGTGCAATGAATTGCAAGACTAAACCATGAATATGGCAACAAAACTCAGGCTTTTGTTTCATTTTCTTTCCACTTATTAACTTCTAGTCTGGGTGCTATGAGGGGAGCTCGCTCCACAAGCGAGGATAAAGACTACCGGGTGGGTTAGCATTACGAAAATTAACATACTCACAATACTTATATCAGGCAGGCAGGTGTCATGATTCAATGTTTTCATCGGGATCTGAAAGGCTCATTCTCAGAACAAAAATGCTCAGGACATAAGCACCTCCACTCACAACCTGAAGGTGATGAAATCCTGCCCACATAAAAGTCCTTGAGTGTTTTGACTTAGTAGGGCTTGGACTTCCCTCAGAACAGGTAGGAAGTCCATGGGAAGCCATTGCTTAAAAAAGCAACAAAAAAAAGAGATGAGTCAGATCTTTGCTAACATCCGAGCCTGCACAAGGCTGCCATTGAACAGAAATGAAAAAGTTGTGAGACAGCGGTCAGAAACCGGGATTGAGAGCAGCCCTGCGGAGAAGGACTTGGGGGTACTGGTGGAAGAAAAGCTGGACATGAGCCAACAGTGTGCGCTTGCAGCCCAGAAGGCCAACCGTATCCTGGGCTGCATCAAAAGAAGCATGGCCAGCAGGTCGAGGGAGGTGATTCTGCCCCTCTACTCTGCTCTCTGAGACCCCACCTGGAGTACTGCGTCCAGCTCTGGAGCCCTCAGCACAAGAAGGACATGGAGCTGTTGGAGCGGGTCCAGAAGAGGGCCACAAAAATGATGCGAGGGCTGGAGCACCTCTCCTACGAGGACAGGCTGAGAGAGTTGGGGCTGATCAGCCTGGAGAAGAGAAGGCTGCGGGGAGACCTTAGTGCGGCCTTTCAGTACTTCAAGGGGGCCTATAGGAAAGATGGGGACAGGCTTTTTAGCAAGGCCTGTGGTGACAGGACAAGGGGTGATGGTTTTAAACTAAAGGAGGGGAGATTTAGGCTAGATATAAGGAAGACATTTTTTACAATGAGGGTGGCGAAGCACTGGAACAGGTTGCCCAGAGAGGTAGTGGAGGCCCCATCCCTGGAAACATTCAAGGTCAGGTTGGAGGGGGCTCTGAGCAACCTGATCTAGTTGATGATGTCCCTGCTCACTGCAGGGGGGCTGGACTAGATGACCTCTAAAGGTCCCTTCCAACCCAAAGCATTCCATGATTCTATGAACCTACACTGAGATACGAGGTTGCAGAGGAAAGGGCTCTGACGGGCACAGCACAAAGTGACCTTCTGCAGTGATCCCAGCCATTGCCTTACATAAAGTCATGATGCTCTTGGAAAGCTTCAAGCAAGACTGTATCAGGGTAACATTGAGGTTCACCTGGAAAAATTAACTTCACAGTCAGGAAAGAAAAAACCAAGTTAATTTGTTGCTGTGGAAGGCTGCTGACTGCTGCTGCACACCGCTCTGTGCTCTTCAGAGTTTGGTTGAATTATGTCCCAGCCCAGATGACTGGTAGGTATTTTGGCTGTCCAAACATGCAAAGGGGACACACGCAAAGGAGGGATCAGCTGATGGCCTTGGCTTTTGTTGCATGCTAACCACAGAAAACTGTCACTGCTGTGCCAGAAGAACAGGCTGGAGGACCTGCTCTGGATTAAAGGCCAGTCTGTGCTAGGGATGCAGTAAAATGTGGTTACAGTCAAGCCCTACATTTGGTTTTATTTATTTACACTTTCAAGACTCATACACAACATTGACAGGTTGAGCAATATGAGCCTCTAGAGACATTTCCACCAGCTGCACCCCTATTGTTGATTTTTTTGGTTCAGGTCTTTGCCAGAACTGGATAAGAGGCTTCAGAACAACAAAATAAACTTTGAAATTGCTTGGCTCTTTTAGGGAGCTTGAGATTATAAATGCCTGTGGGCTACAGGCTTCGGAGAGAAAATATGTGCTAGCGTGCACTGATTTGTCTAAATACAGTACAATTAATCATCAAATTGGACAAAATATCTGTGGTGATTCATCAGCTATTTTTGCAGATTTGTTTATAATACAAGCCAAGAACTTTTTGTTGTTTTAGATAATTTTCTTTGTAAATTGTAGGATGCTGAACAGTACCCTGAGGTACTGATGAAAAAATAATAAAACCCAAGCACAATCAACCATTAATGAAATCTATACAGAGATTTATAAGGCAATATCCTATAATTTAAGTATGCTAAGAGATTTAATTTCAAATAATCTGCAAGGTGAATGATTGCATTAATATTATAAATGTCCTTAAAGTTGTCATCATACATTTTAGGCAGGAAAACCGAAATTCAGTGTGGGAGCCAGAAGAGGCAGGCTCCAAGGTACAATAATGAAAGATTCACTATGAACGCCAACCCCCCAAACCTGTGCAGGGAAATCTCCATGATCCTAAGGGATGGCAAGCAACTAAGCTGTAGGAAACTGCCACAGATCAGGAACAGAGAGAATTCAATGAGCGCGTACAGGTGATTGCTCCTAAATGCAGACAGCAACGCACACAGGCTTCAGTGCAAGCTGCAGCCCTCCCGGTTCTTTGGCATAGTCCAAATCCTGCCACAGCAGGAAGGTTCAGATCAGGGCCCAAAGCAAAGCTTTCAGATCCATCTCCTAGTCTGCCAAGTTATTAACACCCAGCACTATTTTTAGCAGGGTTTTTTTTTCCCAGGAAAAGGGAGCTTATACAATCACTCTGTGTCCTCTCTTACCTGCTAGTTCATTTCAAGCAAATTTATCGGAAAGGCAAAGGTCTCAAAGATGTTTGTTCCTACACCCTTTTATGAAAATCATTGTTGAGATAAAGGGAAAAGATAATGGGGCTCATGTCTCCACCGCTCTGGGGAGGGGAACATAGGACTTCCTCTGACAATTATTCTGACAGTTGGCCAAAAAAAATAGCTTGCAGCTAGACACAACATGTGCTGCTTCACACCTAGCTCCTACTGAGCCCTCACTAGCCCAGCCCTAGCAAAGCCTCCGAGCCTTCCTGTGCTGCAGGACTAAGCAGAAGGCAGAGAAAAGGAGGAAAAAGATGACTGTAGAGGAAACCAAGTGAAAAAAGGGAATGGTTATGGGGCAGGATGAAAAAGGCACAGGTAGGAAACCAGAGGGGGTAGCAAGTAGAGCACCCAAAGCTGTGCCTGCTGCTCCCTAAAAAGAGGTGAGGTAAGGGGAGAAGCCCAAGCTGTTGTGGGTGGCTGTGGTGGAGCACAGGCAGATGGAGAAGGGGTTAAAGGGATGTGGAAGGGAACGGAAGGTATTGCAAAGCAGACATGTTAGGGGACAGTGGACAGAAATCGCGAGGAATCCTGGATTCGTTGGTTCTGCTAGTCAGGAAACAGCCTAAAGAATAAATAGTCCTTTCTTCCTCTCCAGGGGGGAGTCGATGGAGAAAGACCAGCGCAGTAACTACTGTTATTGGTCATTATGCAGCAATGTGAAAATGCAGAGGGTTGGCATCAGGTCCCCAATGAATCTCTGCTGTCCACAGTCTAGGACTAAGGGAGGCAGCAAACAGACTCATGTTGCTCTTGGCTTGTCATGAGCTGCTTGTCCCTACTGGATTCTCAGGACTGGTCATGTCGTAGCATAATTCAGTGGTTAAATCCTGCTTGTAGTTGAAAACTTCAGAAACCAATTTTTTTCCAGTGTCCTTTTCAGCAGTGGTGTTTCAATAGTGGTGTTTAAGAGGACCTCTGAGAAGGTCTGTGTAAGGATTGAGCCCCTGGAGCCAAGGGCTGGGTAAGTGCCAAGCAGGTCTGCAGCACGGGGTCTGGCTCTTGCTGACCCTCAGCACCCAGAGCTCCCTTCTTGCTGATGTGCAGGAGGGAGAGGGAGAAACCAGGCTGTTCATAACTACTCTGCCACCCACGCGTAAATTTACAGATGCACATGGGTAAAGAGCAGGCTTTGCGGTGAGACATAAGATCCCACCACCCAGGGATTCCACCAACCAGGAAGTGTGGGCATTTCCCAGATGCAGTATCCTCTGCTGCACTTAAGCTCATCACGCTCAAGGGGCTTGAAGCCCTCCGTTCAAAAACAACTTGAAGTGTAGGAAAATCCGACTCAGCCCTGATTTTTCTCTGCCTTTTTGGAGGCTCAGTCCTAAACCTGCCTGTATGTTGGATCCTGGCAGTATCTCAGTAATTGGAAGATTACAAGGGTGCAAAGAGAAATGCGTTGAGATGGGCAATCAGTGCTGTTGCTCAGTGATGTTGACCAAGGAGCCCTTATCTGTTTTCACGGCTAAGCACATAATGTATTCTGTTTTACTTGATAGTACAGAGGTTAAGGTGGGATCAAAAATCCCTGGGAAGTTAAATTAAGTCCTAACCTGATTATATTTCCTTCCTGCGCTGTGTAAATTCTTCCAAGACCCACACCTTCACTTTTAAAGTGCACCGCAGGGAGCCCCAAGAGTGAACACAGAATTAGGATAAAGTTTGACAAAGAAAAGAAATATTATTTTGACAATACCAGAGCAATCAGCTTTTAGATAAACTAAATCTAACCTGGCATACTCTGTCTTAGTGAATCCACCTAATAAAAATTTTTAAATTTTGCCATAAATTGCAGCAAATACAGGAAATATCAGCAGCCTTGTACAGCAGGTCTCCCACAGTCATGTACCGAAGATGTGTGCGGCTTGCCTTGTCAAAATGTTTGAACGGTGTATCTGCGCGCAGAGTTCTCCAGAAACAAAACCCAAAGCACAGCAAAACCCAGGGAAGGTAAGAATTAGAGTGGCAAAGCACAGAAGCCCTCACTCTCTGCAGACCTGTTGGGGAAGTCTTTGGCAACTGCAAAACATCTTTATGCTGCCTGTTGATTTCTCTTCTCTTTCAGAAATGGGTGCCCTGTTATTAGAGGATAGGGGTGCTCGCTTGCTAGCTCTGACACAGCCGTTATACAGAACATGAGACAGCACCTCACAGTTGCCTTGCAGTAGCATATAAAAGTCAATATAAATTATATGATAAAAATGTATCATTTATTAATATAAATATTCCATAAACTAAACAGTTAAAAAGAGGATTGCTCCTCAAACAAAATGTCGCCAGGTCACAATGCATAGTCCATGGGAGTCTGTCCCACAGCCCAATGGATATTGCTGTCCGAGGTTTTCATGGTAGCCAGTGTTATTTCCCCTCCAATTTACATCCTGGTATTCATTATTCTAAATAATTCTCCTCCCTCCTCCGTGTCTTTGGCATTTTTAGTTTAAGGTGGGGTTGTTCCTTGTGGCAGCAGCATAGATTTATGCCAGATTAAAGGCAAACACATCCTCTTGAATTTCCTTCACCAGGTCAACCTCTTTCTTTTGGCCAACTCCACCTCTTCCTTTGAGCTTCTCCTGGTCAATCAGGGAATTTCAACAGACTTAAATCTAAATCACCTCTGACAGCAGGGAAAAGCCTGACCTTCATAAATTAATAAAAGACTTGTTAACTTCAGCGTGCCTGAGATTTTACCTCATGCCCATGGAAGTTTCTCTTGGTTGTTAGAGCCACTGCACATACATTTTGCTCAGGAAAAGTAAGGGTGAGAGAGAGAGGACTGGAGATACGGAAGGAGGAGCACTGACTGTTTTTCTAATGAAAAAATGGATCTAAGTCCTTTTTCGCTCCCATCACAATGTAATAACTGTGGTACAGCCTCACAACACCAACAGTGTCCATCCTATTCCCCCAGTCTTCACGGTACCTCAGATCATGGCTGATACACCAGCTCTTCTCTCCGTACACCCAGGAGCCAGTCTGTGCTCCTCTCCTCATTTTGAGAGCCACTTAACTGATGGGTGAACAGAGAAAGGACAAGCAAGCATGCTGAAAAGACTTGCCTGGAAAAAGTGGGGTCAGCACAGAGGGAGTAGTGGGAACTCTTGAACCGCTCTGCCACCAGAGGTTTCCAGACAGGCTGAGCTGTTCTCAGCAGCCCTGTGCCCCCTCTGTGCTAACTGCTTCCTTCTCACCTACTCTAGTCATGGTCTTCTCCTCCTCATTCCATAACCTGGCTCCATAACTAGGACTAGATATAAGGAAGAAATTTTTTACGATGATGGTGGTGAAACACTGGAACAGGTTTCCCAGAAAGGTGGTAGATGCCCCATCCCTGGAAACATTCAAGGTCAGGTTGGACGGGGCTCTGAGCAACCTGATCTAGTTGAAGATGTCCCTGCTCATTGCAGGGGAGGGGTGGAGTAGATGACCTTTAAGGGTCCCTTGCAACCCAAACCATTCCATGACTATCTCCCACCTATATCCCCTGACAATGCCTTCAGGGCTTTCTGACTACACACTGTCCCCGTGATAATTTCCACAGATCCCCCCCTTCAGTCTGTTACAAGACCAGTCTGCTCATGGTGATGTTATCTAAACGCATTCGTCTTCTCTTACACTGACTTCAGCTGCTTCTGGAAGAAGGATGAACCAGGCTGGTGGCAACAAAGAGAAGTTATGACTGTTTTTGCAAGAAGTAGAGATTGCCTAAAGGGGTTTCAAAGTACAATTTTCAGGACAATAATCCAAAACCCAGCCTTCCCACTCACTTTTGGTCTCCACTGTTTATTGAAGAGGGAGTGCAGACAATTCTGTGGTTAGGGACAAGCCTATGGGATTTAGACCTTTGTTCTAATTTCCATTTGGTTTGGGTTTAAAGTGGTTAGAAATGGCAGGTAACTTTCTCCCTGCTGCTCAGACTGTGCAATGCCATTAAAAAAAAAAAGCCTCAGCAGAGCCAGATCTGTTGACAAGACAATTCTGAAGATTGACTGATGTTTCACTTGCTCGTTTTTCATCAGACACAGATCATTATTCTGTCAGACTTGATTTTCGCACCATCTGCATCCTGTTAGCTTTCATTCTCCAGGTTCAGCTTCACCCCAATATGTTTCGCGTTGTTCTGCAGTCAGTCCTCAAGGATATTTATGTCTCCAGAAAAGGAGAGTGAACTTAAGCAAGTTTTTCCTGTCCCCATAGCTCTTCTCCGACGGTGACACACCAACCTGTTCCAGTCACGCTCTCAGGGGATGCCAAAAGCCTTTGCAGAGCAGCTGACAACTTTATACTTTCAAATACCATGAATTACCAAATGTCTCAAGAGACTGTGGTCTTATGCCACTGTAATAAATGATCCCTCACTATCACAGAAGAAATAAAACCCTGATTCCATGCCCTGAGATAAGTTCCCTCTCTGCTTTCTCTTTGTGAAAAAGTACAAAGTCTCTTTCCAAAGATACTGTCACAATCAAAAGAGATCCTCCAGCTTAAAAAATACCTTTTAAATAATCTTGCACATGTTCTGTCCTGTGCTTCATAAGGACCCCCATGATATTCATTCAGTACATTTTACACTGAAAAAAAAAGAAAAAGCAAAAAAGGAAAAAAGATCACAATACTACTATGCGCTTTTGCAAGGACTTTGTATCTTCACTCTAAAGCAAAAAGGACCCTCAATCACAGTTTCAAAGCTTTTAGGGATGGTGGAAGCATTTCCTAAGATAATGGTGGCTCTTTCTATTAATGAGATCAAAGAATGGAAATTCCTCCTTCCCTCTTTCAGTGTCTCAGAAAGTTGCAAGCCCTGCTCTGTTACACTTCATTCCTTCTCCCTAGCAAATTTCTGATGAGGATGAAGAATCCTCAGGCTTTGAAAAGCAAACACTTCCAAGGCCCATGTTCCTTAGCACCTAGGGTAACCTGCCCTTTGCTTGAAGCTACAATTATCTCATCACTGCTGCCAAACATAAGCAAACCTGTCCTCCCCATGCCTTCAGCAGCTTGCTCCTGCTTCTGCACATCCCTTTCACCATGTCAGCACAGCTCCTGTTGCAGCTGGCGGTGAACTGGCTATCTGGATTACCGCTCGTCTGGCCCAAAAAAGACTTGGATCTACCCACATTTATTCCTGTCCATTGCACAGATGCATGGACACGTGTGCAGGCACAAGGGTGGTGGAAAGGAGGAGTGAATAACCAGGGATGGGTCGCAGGACACAGCCCGCAAAGCTGTGTATTTCAGCCATAGGATCTGAAGCTGTACAACTCTGCAAGAAATCTCCCTGAAGTCTGGGCCGCCCTTGAGCATCAGGAATTACACCTATACATGATTACACCTATACAAGTGTCCCTTGTCACCTTGGGACACTATTTCCAGCAATATACTTTGGCCTTGACAATGTGAATACATCTGGGTCCCCTCACAATCGTTGCAGAACTTGTGAAGACAAACGTGGCAGCAGATTTTTTGTAACAAAACTACAAACCACAAGACCCTGAGATGCAAACTGTGGAGGAGCATAACCTGAGAAGCCCCCAAGAAGTGAGCATATTTGCCTACCCTAGTCTTACTCTCCTCCCGAGGCACCTGCTACAGGCCACTGCTGCAGAGAGGATCCGTGGCTAGGAAGACTTCTCTTTGGACATAGTTGCTCTTCTCTCGTGCTTCTTTAATGTGGTCTGATCACAGAAGACAGAGATTTTGACAGGGTCCTTATCATAAGTGTGACAGAGGTGAAATTGCTTGGTACTTCAACCTGTACTTATGGATTATAAAATAATTTCTGGGTTTTTATTTTAAAACTACCAAATATAAAATGACGCTGTACTTTGGCCTGAAGATTTTAATGCTTATTGCATGACTTTGAATAAACGACTATTGGTAACTCAGCAGGGAGCTGTCTGGAAAACAAGATAGGAAAAATGTTATTCAACATAGACACCTTCCAGCAAAAACTTCAGACCTCTTAGGGGACAGTGCCAGAATGCCATTTTTAATAATTTGATGGTTCCACCTCTCTTCCAGCTGTTCTAAAAACTTGAGTTTTCAGCACACAGGAAAAAGTCTGAGGCCACAGAAAAAGAAAAGCCTGCTTGGAGAATTTCAAGTGACTCCTGAAGAGAAAGGCAGCAGGAGTTTGGGGAAGAGACAGGAACCTGCTGGGGCACAGGAGCTCTGCCTGGCCCATGAGCAGAAGCGGGGAGACTATGGGCATCACAGATGAGCATGCCAAGAGCTGCATGTTTGCAAGTCTTTTTTTTTTCCCAGTAGTTCTTTTCTACTGGTAAACAGAGAAAACCTGGGGTTTAAGACTGCTGGCTGTGTAGCTTTTCGAAAGGAAAAACAGCAGATGTCTGATCCTATTTGGAGCAGATAAATCTGCTGGCAGAGGGGATGTCGGAGCCCTGACCTGGGAGGAGAACTCTGGACACCAGCCCCATAGAAGTGCAGGTAAAAAGTCCACCCTTAAGAATTTGTACACAGAGACCAGGAAAGGTAAAAGAGGCATTGAGCCCTGCAATTATGACAGCAGTATCTGGCGAACAAAATCTGCAGCCATGCGAAGACTGATAAATGCATTCTGATGACAGAAGCCCTGCTGGACCTCATAGGACTACTTTCAGGTGCTCTTGTACAAGAGTTGCTTTGTAAGCAAGTTACTTGTGCTTTAATCTTTCCAGGCTCAACCTTCAAATATAAAGCCAAGCACTAATGGGGCTGAGAAAGATCTCAACACAGGGAAGAAGTTTATTGTGTCCACAGGTTGCTAATTGCTGCTGCTGTGGCCGCAGAAAGACTGCATAATATTCTGTAGACTTCCCTCCTCACCATAAGCTGTGCTATATGTGCACGTCCATCCACGTTGGAGCACCATGTGGTGTTTTAAAACTGAGATATGTCATCTCCCCTGCCTGATCAACAGCATTAAATGGGACAGTTTGGATGAAAAGGTAATTGCTGCAGCAAACATTCAAACCAGCTCCCTGTTGCCCAAAGAGTTGGGCTGGGAGGCGCAGCACTCCGGAGGACACGTTTAGAAAGACCTTGATTCACTGGAGAAATGACCCAAAATCAACAGGACAGAGTTCACAGCAGGACACATAGTGAGGAGGAATGCTAAGCACAGTTATGGAGTGGCACATATCTGGTGGCGTAATCGTGTTAAAGAAAAGATTCAGAGGGAGAAGATGACAAAGCAAATTACAGCAACCAGACCACTCAGATAATGCCACAAAAGGCGAGGCCACGCTGGGACGTGCTAGCAAAAGCTAAAAGCTAACTGCTCCAGTCCCCTCGGCATTGCCGGTCCTCCAAGGCGAAGCGGTGCTCACTGTTCCGTGGTTCATTTCAGAAGAAATGTAGCCAAACAGGAGACCCCAGAGTGGGACAACCAGAACTTGGGAACAGCAAGAACTACAGGCAAGAAAACCATCAGGCTGAACGTGATCCCAGTTTTCTACCCTGAAAAGGCTACTGTAGAGCGGATGATATTGGCAAAGAACATTTAGGTCATATACTAGGGGAAACCCACTTGCTACTTATGTGAGAGTTAAGTACTGGAATGGGCTATGCAGGGCAGATTTATTGCAGATTTAAAATAAAACATAATCAGTTAATGAACAGGATTATATGATAAGGCTTCCTGTGACAGCAGAGCAAAACTGAACGGGTTGGACACCCTCTCCAGTTCTAGGTGCTATGTTCTCCCTAAAACAACAGTGAAATATATTTACGTGGGCATCACTTTGTTTGAAAAACCTTCTGATACAAATACAATTAGGTTAGAAGAATCACCTTTTCAGACTGTCAGTGCAGCTTAGGATAACAAACTTGGGAAGAGCTAAAAATACAAATTTAGATCTTAATTCCTGAGCTCCCTAAATCTGCAGGTCCCAATGATTTTAGCAGAAAGTGTTGGCATCCTACCCTGAACTAAGTGTCTTATAGGCCGGCTCCTGATGTCACAGAATCACAGAATCATTTAGTTTGGAAAAGACCCTTGAGATGATCGAGTTCAACTGTAAACCCAACATTGCCAGGTCCACCACTAGACCATGTCCCTAAGCACCACATTTACACGTCTTTTAAATACCTCCAGGGATGGTGACTCAACCACTTCCCTGGGCAGCCTGTTCCAGTGCTTGACAACCCCTATATACATAATATGCTTCAGGAGAGAAAATATATAGTGCAAGACTATATGAGTCAGGTCTACAAAAAAAGCACATGTGAATGCTTCTCATTTTAATCTCATCACTTTACATCATATAATAGCTCTTTTCTTTATAGAACAAAATGACTCTTTTGCTAAAACAATCTTGATTAAAACCAAATCTGAGGTAGGCTGAAATTCACTCTACATCTTCAGAGAAACAAACTCCCCGTCATAGGAAATTCAGTGTACTAAGGGCATGATAGTTTGCCCTTTCCTGCGGAAGCCACAGGCTGGAATCCAGAACAGCTCCAAGCCCAAGTTCAACAGAGAAACTGTCAGACTACAAGAACAGATGTTCTTACCACATTGGTAAAATCCTGTGTGTTTAAAACATGAGAAACAAGTGAGCTACAGGAAGGGGAATTCTCCAACAGCAACAACTGCAGAAAGAGTCCAGTATATGGAAAGACACCCCTGCATTCCTGAGGGTAACAACAGGGATGGAAAATAAAAGAGGCGAAGCTCCCAAATATTGTTTGAACTTCTTGCAAGGTAAAGGCAGACTGAAGGCAGAAATACAGTGGCTGTGCAGCAGGAACTGCCTGCTGCGAATCTCGATTAGCTGAGAAACAGCGGTGTGCTCTTCCCTGCCTGACAGTGCTCGCAGCTCAACACCCGGGGCCAGAGCCTGGGCTCTCTTCTCTCTGCTACCTTTTCCCCTGCCCAGAAGAAGTAAGTGTCCTCCCCCTGTAAGAAGAGCAATTCCTTCTCTAGTTTCCTCATACACACTGAGGAGGAGGAGGGGATACAATCAAGGCTTGACTAGATGAATGGTTTCACCATAACCCAGCAGATCCAGAAGCTGGGTCTCAGGGAACAGAACACGATGACCGGGGATAGACACAAGCCAAAAAGCAATCCTGAGGAGTAGCTCATGTGAAAGAATACAGTGGCTTTACTAGAAATTTTGATGACAAGCAGGATGCAAGCGTGTTTGCCAAGATAATCTTATCCATAATATTCATTATCTGTCTACACAGCCCTTACATCTTTGAGGTCTGCCTCAGGGTCCCCCCGTGACCTTGAGTCAGTCAGCAGAACTTGCCTCAGTTTCCCCACCTACCACACTGAAACAGCTGAAACTGCAGTTAACCTCATGCTGGTGAAATGGTTTTAAAATTGTATTACTTTGCATATTTCTATAGCAAAAGTTAAAATGTTTATCTGCCTACTGGTACATTTGGAGGACAAAAAAATAAAAAGCTTGCAAAGAAAACTGAACCTTACCGCTGAATTTTCAGGCTAGGACTAAAACGCATTTCAGAATGCAAATGAGGGCTTTATCTAAACATTAATCATTAAACAGAATTATGCAGAACAGGGCCTTCCCACACGGTACACAGTGTTTAATGTTGCATGAATTTACACAGTAACTGTTCTGAGCAGCGAGGAAGGCACTGATGCAGAGCATCATCTCCTCCGAAAATGGTTCTTGTGGGGTGGTTTGTGGAAGTGCACGCAGAAGTTCAGAATCAGCACAACGTATCCAAAACCCAACAATAACTCAAGCGCCAGCACTGCAGAAGGCGCTCAGTGCTCCTGAGACAGCAGATGGGGAGGGGTGCAGCCATAAGTGCAGCGAGCCGTTTGGAGCTAAGTTGCACAGACTGTACAGTACTGTTTGAGAACAAAACCACTCTGTTCGCTGTTTATAGGAAAAAGGCAGAGCTATTCTTGATTCCCCAGCTCATCGTCAAATGTACACACAACGGAGCTGCCTGCTGGTCCATCTTTTGATGAGGGATCATGTTTTAGATGTTCTGGGCCACCCACATAAAGATGGACTGTCGATACAAAAGAAACGTTCACGTGAAATTAAAAAAAGGGGCAAGAGCAGTCTCTTCACTCACCGTGGTCTCCTGAAAGCCAAACCATACTGCTGGCAAGCGAGGCCAACCGTTGGGGTGTAAACGATGGGCATGAATCTCTCGATGTCGGAGGTCAGCACTCGATAAAAAAGCTTCTCGTTCCTGTCTTGTAATGTCATAAGAACAATATACCTTAAAAGTAAAATAAAATAGATATAAATCAGTATTTATGGATGTTGGCAGTTTCATGAAAAGCAGTAGCTGGCTCACTCAGTACATACTCAGTTCTCCCAAGCCCTGACACTCCTCAATGCTACATCGTGAGCAGATACTTGGAGCAAAATTTCCCAGAGGGCCTGACCGGCTCCCCCATCCTCACCGACAGTTCACAAGGACTCGGTAGAGCTGGAAGTCAGACCCATGCGTACCCTCAGAATTTCAGAATTTGGATTAGAAACAAATGCAATGGAAAAGGTCAAAAGTAGACTTCAGGGCTACCTGGAACAGAGCTGAACATCGTCTTTATTATCAAAATCTATTATGCAATCTGTAAGATGAAATATGTATAAATGCAAATATTAATATGCAAATTTCAAAGCATTGTCTTTCCTAAAGGATTCCACAAAACCTCACTCTCCATTATCCCGCATCCTCAATTACTTAATCACATAAACACAGAAGGATAGTTAAATCCCATATTTGGAAAAAAAAAAGACAAAAGTATTAATTTAGATAATGAAAATATTAAATCAACTTTGTATTCTTAGTGTTGTCCAGACTTACACATGCATCATCGGGTTTATATGACCACTTAGTGACTTAGAATACATTACATTTGTCCAAAGATTTTCCTTTCTTGAAAATGCTTCATTGGCTGAGATTGAATTTGTCAAATTGATGCCAGAAAAATGAAAAACTCAGAAAGTAAAGAGAGATTGCAAATTATTTTCTGTCTGAGAAACTTCTATGAACATAATGATGAACTCACTTTTGTGTTCAGCACCCAGTCTTGCACTGTGGCTTCAAAAAGGCATCACATGCTGCCCACAATATACAGTTTGCAAGATCGACACACGCATTTGTGACACAGAAAAGCCAATGCAATGGAATTGCTCTACAGGGGAAGAGTCCCCAGATCAATAACAACTCAGACAGACGGAGATGCAAACCTTACCATCCGTCATGACCGGAGTCAAACACCATCTTCCATCAATAACCCTAATGAACGATACTGGACACAACGCAAGTTCAGGAGCAGAAAAATTAGTCATTACGCATGATTGCTTCTGGTTTTCTATTTTTTTCCTACTGGTTGGCAGGTTCTTTCTGTTCTTCCACCCAGTATTTTAGTGAACGCATTGATGAGCACACAGATAGGTACACGCACTGTATGTGTTCACTCTACCTCCAGTGATCTGGGGCAGGGTCTGCCTTTTCACTGTGTACTTGCATCCGAAGTATAGTGAATTGCCAGGCTAATACCAGAGCTCTCCAGCAATGTGGTGGTAGAAAAAAGCAGTTCCAGTGTTATTTTGGGACTGGGATGGCATGTAACTGAGGTGACAGCACACAGGCCAGAATAAACGCTCCTGGCGCTGGAGAGTATGGACAGGTGGAAAAAAGTGAAGGAAGCCTGTGTGCCTTGAAGCAGGATCATCAAGTCTTCCTCGGGGCTTTAAAGAACTGAAAATTAAAGGGGGGAGGGAGGAGGAAATACCATGGTTTTTACATACTTGTCTAGATCATTAGATTTGTTCTCGTAGTTTTTCATAACACGGAGGACTTGAACGTCTTGGCTCAAGAAGCAAGGAGGAAGGAGGCCGTGAATTCCCAGCTGCAGCCTCTCTTCAAGTGTAAAAGCCATGCCCTGGGAAGAAAAGAGGAAGGCACGTTCAAACGGCACGACACGCATTACCACATAGGATATCCAAGAGGAAAGCGAGCAACAGCATGCAGCCCCCGGGGCCCTGGAGGGGGTGCAGTCCTCGGCTGCAGGGAGCGCGGGGCTGGGACCACCCAGACCCTACAGCTTCTGGATTAGCAGTCCCCTGTGCCAGCAGGGCTTTGATGATCCACATTCTTCTACCATTCGAATTTGGTTGGTCTCTGTAGTGTATAAAACCTTATAGTGTATACATCCGTAGGGTTTCTTTCACTTTATGCTCTTACATTACTTAGCTCATGCCTACAAGTTTCAATGGCCTTCCTGGAAGCCCAGCTCTCACAATCCTTTACAAATCACGTATCGGGTTTAGATTTGGATACTGAATAGTATACCCAACTCATCAACTCATCATAGCATACCCAACCCATCAATTTCAGTTACCTTCTAGTTTCCCACCAGACACGATGTGTATTAATGGCATATTAGCAGCACAGAAGACAGACTTGACATGTAGGATGCTTTCTCAGCTTTTTTTTTAATTCAAGGAGCACATAGAGTGGCACAAGTCTTATTAAGCAGCTGACCCTGGCCCACAGCTGAAGCTCGAATGCCAGCTTGCGTGGGATATCCCTGCTTTTATGGGACAATTTCATCCTTCCTAGGCAGAAGCCTGAGCGTGTCCTGCTCCTGTGCATGCAGGGGCTGATGCTCCAGACGGCCAGCAGCACCCTGCACTGGACTCAGCCCGATGAACAGCAATGGTAAATGCATTCTGCAGTCTGGGAAGAAGATTATAGAAGGTCTTAGTCCTTAATTAATGGGATTTCTGCTATGCTGATAGCAGATTAGACAGCAGGATAGAAGGAAACATTTTCAGAAGTGTCTAAGGAGCTTAAATCCTAATGAAAACTTCACCCATAACAAACCAACTGATTCATATCTTGATGAACAGCTGGCAGTAAAATATTCAAAATCAGTAACTATTGGACCACATCTACTCAAGCACACAGACAAATGCTTGAAAAAATCTTAATGAGCAGCTTTATGAGTACATAGCTGTTAAACTGCTATTTTCTCCCATGGCTTTAGTGCTTTTCTATGACGAATGACTGTTATTAATGTTGCACAAGAAAAAAACTGAGGACATATCTCGATGAACTTGGTTTTGGCTGTCTTCCCCCACCTCCTGTTGCTTGTTCCTGTCCCCGTGCCATCCCAACGGCTGTGCCAGCACAAGCGTGTGTGCAGTCACGTGGTTCATCAGCGAGACGAAGTACCTGGAGTAAAAATAACCAGGTCATTTCAGCTCGGAGCAGCTCCCCTGGCTGGTGACACACCATAGATGGCTCTGCAGGCACTGGCAAACCTGGGCACAGCCACTGGGGACATACAGCCGTGGGAACGGACGGCTGGAAGAGCTGCTCACTTGTAAGTGGTGCGGCTGCTGGTGAAAACGTTTGTCAAACTATCAGCGATACCAAGTAACCTGTGACAGGATAGGGGAAAGGACTGAAACCAATTCTCCTGTTTGCCGGATGCATGCTTTGTACACAGTGTGACACCGCTTTTATTACTAAGTTGTGCAGTAGCGCAAATCAAAAAAAAAAAAAAAGTCTTCCTATATTTCAGAAAAGATATGCAGGACATCTGAGAAGAAAACGATCTTTATCTCACAAGCATTTTCACAGGCTTTTTTTCCTGCTCTCTATCAGGACAGAGCCAAGTATTTTCCAAATCTTTGATGCAAGAACATGGCAGAGAGAAATCATTCCTCTTCCAGCCAGCAGACGAGGAGTCAGCAGTTCCTTGGGAGGCAGGAGGTCAAGATTTTGCTGTCGAACCCAGAAATGGCATCAAGGTCTCTGCAGTCATTGGTGAATGTTGTACCCAGGTGGGTAAAATGGCTGGTTCTGCTGAAGTGCCTGACATTTCTGACCCAAATTTCCTTCCTGGACCTGAGAAGCCTCCCCCCAAATGAGTTTCATAGCAAATTGATACGTTCCCACAAGATAAAGTTTGAGGTTTTGTGAGTCATCATTTCTGAATTAGAAAAACCCAACACATTCTCATCAGAAAACTTGCAACCATCTGTATTCTCCAGACTGGAGACTTGTACGGTTGGACTCGATGATCTTAAAGGACTTTTCCAACCAAATGATTCTGTGATTCTGAAATACTAGACTAAGATCAACGTTGGACATCAGCTCTACGTTAGTATTTGGCTTTACACTGACAATATTGTATCACGGCAGGGAAAATACAGCTACTGCGAATGTCAAAGTTTATCTCCAATGAATGGAAAAAAAAAAGATACAATTTCAAACCATTTACTTCCTGCAACCTTTGAACATGGAGGATAGATAACGGGAGACAGAAGTATTTGGCACTAAATACTCCGCTTGCTTCTCTAGAGAGAGTCACATCACAGGTTGGCTGATCAGGGTCACAGACCTGAGCCCCGCTCATCCCCTGGAACAGAAACGAAGCTCAGCAAAAGAAGTACACCAGTGGCGGTTACCCTTCTAAAAGAGAAAGGGATAGAAAAGGCAGAAATGCAGTATCCCAGGCATTGCTGCCCCCAACCACTAAAAATCTTCTTGAGGTATTTTTTCAATAGGAAAAAAAAGGCCTTTCAGTTATTTTCCACCCACTAAAATAGTGAAAAGTTTCAATAATTCATCAAATGATCACACATCCAATACAAGAAAAAATTTCTGGTTTTCAGCTCATTTCTATTCAAAATAATACCATGACGCCTTACAGAAACAGCAGTCTGCATGCCCACTAGTAACCACCTTTTTTTTTTTCCAGTGGGTCAGGCTCTGCCTGAATGACATCTCCTGCAACCCAGCACGGCCAGGAGCACCCAGCTTCCCTTCACCCAGGGGCAGTGTGAGAGCTGTGATGGAATTACAGCTGCCATGAAGGTGAAGCACTTGCATTTGGGCACTTGCCCTTCAGTCCTGCTGGATTTTTTTTCTTCCTTTATGGGAGGAACTCACCAGGCTGAAAAGTGTTCAGCAGTGTGCTGGGAAACCTCTTGAAGTGGTATTGGGAATTAATGTAATATTAAGATTGAATAGCGTCAAAAGGGAGTGTGGCGTTGTAGAGCGTTTTGTCTGCATAATGTGGGCTGGGAGGGACATCTGTGCACACCTCGGGCACGACTCTGCTCGGTGCTTGATTTCTGGCTAGTTTTTACATCTGCATAGCGCCAGGAGTCCGGTCTCCTCTGGTGCTGACCCTCTATTTCAAGAAACGGCAAACTCAAGACTCTGAACTTGAAACTGAAGCGTTTTGGAGATCTATGCATGTTTTTGGACTGTGAGACCAGATTCAACTCTTTGTTTAAACACAACCACAGTTGTGCTGTTAGCGGTCCAAGGGTAAGCACCGTCACACTAATACACAGCAACTCCAGCTCACCGCGCTTTTGCATCTACTGCATCCGAATGATGTATACCAGTACAAGCATCTTCATGCTGGAGCGATTGCAACCACATGCTATGAGGAAGTCGCTGCCTTCACAACCAGTTAAATCTCCAAAACACTTTTAAGTACAGAGCTGGTCCATCATACAGCTCTGTGGCAGGGTCGGGAGCGGAGGAGAAATTGCCTGCCCTAACTTTGAAGGCTGCTCTCTGAAGTTTCTTGGAAGGTCTAGGAGTAGGACCCCTGGGTGAAGTGGTTATATTCACTGAAACAGCACAGCGTGAAATGAATTTGGAAACACATTCTGCCCCAGATCAAAAGCTGGAATTCACTGAGGTATTGCTATGTTTAAGATTAAAGCTTTTAGGGTTGGATTTTTTTTTAAGACTGCCTGAAAGCCATATTGTACCACTCTTTTTCTGGTCTTGAAAGGTCTAATGATTAGATGGTGAGCCACAGCCCTGCAGAGCTAAAGCCAGGTGCTCCGATTCATTTTTAAATGTGTGGGAAATGAGTTGTCATGGAGAGGGCAAATGCTATGTCACTACCCAAAAACAAAGGCAAAAATATCAGCTGCCCACAAGGCTTCACGCTACGTAGGGGCTAAGCGAGGGGGTTTGTGCTGAAAAAGGCTTGCTGCAAACAACCCCAAATGCTTCTGTTTTCTTATCGCTGACAGCACCGAGTCTGCTATGCGGCAGCTCCCTCTTTGCCGCTCAAGCCCATAAAAGCCACTTAGTTCAGAAACTGAAGGGCGAAGCCAATTCACAGATAACGATGGGTTTTATCCCCCCCTGCACTCTCCAGCAGTGAGAAGGGGGTGTTTCACTCAGGGATGAATACAAGAAGGAGGGATGCTAGCATGGCTTAGCCGTTTAATTTACTCATTATAGATCGTACTTCTGTAGATGGGAACAAAGACAGAAAATGGTAGTTCCTAGGGTGTCAGGAAACTGCTGTTAAGGCAGCAGGGGTTTAATCAAGGGCTGAATGAGGCCTTACCTAGTGCAGAACATGCAGAGTCCGCTGCACTCAGACCACCTCCAGCTGCTCAGCATCTTTTTGGAGCAAAGTCTGGGCTTACTGCATCTTTCAATATCTCTGTGCTCTAGACAGCAACTCGCAGCCAGAGCACAGAGAGGGCTGCGGGGTGGCTGGGATGGCCAGACCAAGGGGTTTATGCAGTTTGCACAGTCCCAGGCCGTTGCCCTCCGTGACGCCGGGACTTGAGCTGCGGTTCTCAGGCAGCCTTTGGGACCACAGTCCCTAACCCACGCAATTGAAAGCTGGCCCGGCAGTCTCTGAGCTGAGTAAACAAGGATCGGTGAACATCTCCCAACCCTTTGGAAACAGTCCCTGGAACAGGGAACTTCCCAGTCTGACAAGAGCAGAGTGCTCGAAGGGGACACGGGGGAAATACAGACACACAGGGACAACCACTGCAGGCTGCAAGAGCAGGCACAGCTCATCTGCTTCTCCTTTACAATTAGTATGTGAACAGCCATGCTAGGGAAGTCTTAATAGTCAGGGAACTTAAAAAGCTTATTCCATACAGATTTTTCCTGTAATGTGTTTTCCATAGATATGTGCACCTGTCCAATCTTACAGCCAGGACGTACTTTGACTATCTGCTAGCAAAAGTTCTTCCCGTAAGGGGTCAGCGCCAGAAGCTAAACTAATCCCCACTGAGACTGCACGCAGGGGCTGGGGAGCAGAGAGCAACAGGAGAAAACATCAATTTTCTACACTGTGAAAGATTTTTCTACAAGGGTCAGATCCTACTGTGGCCTCCTCGGCTCTGGCTTGATAACCCTTTTCACAGCACTGCTCCTCAGCTACTCAAGCTTCTCTTGCTGGCGTGGATGGACTGCCACAGGCCCTGTCCTGCACTGCGTTCCACCCTGGAAAAGCTGTATTGAAAAAATTATTTGCATAAAAAGAGGGAAGGAGGCACACTGGAGGGGTAGTCCTTTATTTTCTCATTTTAAATATCTTGTAACTTCTTATTACCTTTAATTTGTATGTGTGTGTGCTCTTAAGCTTGGAAAAAACCCAAACCCGTGATGCTTTGGGGTATGTGGAAGACATCGTTCAGCATGTCTTCTGTGAAAGCAGAAGCATGTCTTCTGGAAAGATTTCCCACTGTGCCTTCTCAGCAGTTATTGCTGGGCAAACCTTTTGTTGACCGTGATTTACAAACTCTTCTTACAGTGTCTTTGCCTCTTTCTGGGTTCAAAGTCAGTAGTTGAAAAAAATCACACACTCTTGGCCATCCCCTTTGTTACAAAGTGATATAATCACAGATTTCTAATCCTTTCATATCGTTGTTCCTTCCTCTCCCACAGAGCCTGGGAACGCAAAAAAACCTCTAAGACAAAGATAATTAAGCAACTCAACTTCACGCTTGTTGCAGTTCCTGGGGAACCATCTTTAATGAGGTCCACTAATTCAATTACAACATAAGTTGTCCCTACTATTAATGAGGTTTTACCAGTAACTGTTTTGTTTTGTGCAAGTAACTTCCTTTCACTGGATTGGAGGGACATATTTCCATTCTTCTTCTCATTTTTACCTTGTCTTACAACAGTGACTTTTGATTTACACCAATGTAGGAGCGAGCAAACTGGAACATTACAAAGTCCCTGTGCCAGAATACTTACTGACCAGGGACCTGATCCTGCAGAGTTTATCTCACAGAAGTAAATGCTTCCCTGATGAGGACATCCCAGATGGGCATGTGACAGGCAAGATGTGACAGGCAAGATGTGACAGGGTCACAGGCAAGAAGAAGCAAAGCCACCCTGTTCCCACATGTTACAGGAGGTTCACCTCAATAAATAAAACTGATAAGACAAATGTCTTCAGGGTTTTATTTGTTAATTGATAGGAAGAACTTCAGCGCTAAGCTCCTCAAACCCTGCATTGTGATTTCAGTCTGCAGGGGTACAGCTCTATACCGAATTTAGCAGAGAACTCATTACTATTTCCCACAGTTTGCCAGCCTCCAGGGCAGCAATTTTCCTCCACAGGGAAAAAAATGAAAAAAAAGAAATCCATATGCTAGAAAGTGTATGTGTTTTGTCTGCAAACAAGATTCTGGTGCATTGAGAAAACCAGATTTTTAAAACTGAGCTAGACAAACTTCTCCAAAGAACAGCTGACTTGGCAGGCTGGTTTTGTGAAGGATCTATGAACTTCGCAGATGGTTAAAAATAGCATCATTGCTCTATTGATAGGAAAGGTGGAGATAGACAATTAATGCCAAGTAAGAGGTGACAAGACACAGCTGGTTTTTTTAAGAAACTCAAATTTTGGGCCAAATTCAATGCCTGCCTTCTTCCCACAAAAGCAATATTAAGATCTTCACGGAGTTCTAGCCAAGCTAATGGGAATACTTCTTCGGCTTTAGTGAGAAATAGATTAGGCTGACATTTCTTTTGATTTTTTTTTTTTTTTCAACGGCTCGATGTCCAAATGGAGACTGGTAACAAGTGGTGTTCCTCAGGGGTCCATACTGGGACCAGTGCTGTTTAATATTTTCATCAATGACATAGACAGCGAGATCGAGTGCACCCTCAGCAAGTTTGCGGATGACACCAAGCTGAGTGGTGCAGTTGACACGCCTGAGGGACGGGATGTCATCCAAAGGGACCTGGACAGGCTGGAGAGGTGGGCCTGTGCAAACCTCATGAGGTTCAACAAGGCCAAGTGCAAGGTCCTGCACCTGGGTCGGGGCAACCCCCGCTATCAATACAGGCTGGGAGATGAGGGGATTGAGAGCAGCCCTGAGGAGAAGGACTTGGGCGTACTGGTGGATGAAAAGCTGGACATGAGCCAGCAGTGTGCGCTTGCAGCCCAGAAGGCCAACCGTATCCTGGGCTGCATCAAAAGAAGCGTGGCCAGCAGGTCGAGGGAGGTGATTCTGCCCCTCTACTCGGCTCTGGTGAGACCCCACCTGGAGTACTGCGTCCAGCTCTGGAGCCCTCAGCACAAGAAGGACATGGAGCTGTTGGAGCGGGTCCAGAAGAGGGCCACAAAAATGATCCGAGGGCTGGAGCACCTCTCCTACGAGGACAGGCTGAGAGAGTTGGGGCTGTTCAGCCTGGAGAAGAGAAGGCTGCGGGGAGACCTTAGTGCGGCCTTTCAGTACTTCAAGGGGGCCTATAGGAAAGATGGGGACAGGCTTTTTAGCAAGGCCTGTGGTGACAGGACAAGGGGTAATGGTTTTAAACTAAAGGAGGGGAGATTTAGGCTGGATATAAGGAAGAAATGTTTTACACTGAGGGTGGTGAAGCACTGGCACAGGTTGCCCAGAGAGGCAGTGGAGGCCCCATCCCTGGAAACCTTCAAGGTTAGGTTGGACGGGGCTCTGAGCAACCTGATCTAGTTGAAGATGTCCCTGCTCACTGCAGGGGGGTTGGACTAGATGACCTCTAAAGGTCCCTTCCAACCCAAAGCATTCTATGATTCTATGATTCTATGATTTTGACTAGATTCACAAATGTCTTTACATGCACGAAGTGTCTAAATACAAGCTTCAGTGTCTTTCAGTAAAGGAGAAGAGTAAAATAATTGCATGGAGAATAGGACTGCCATGCTACAGAAGAACTTGGTGTAATGGGGAAAAAAGCAGAGAAATCCTGAGAAATTATTAGGAGCAATAGAGCAGCACAGAGTCCCAAATGGGGTGGGACACATGGTCCATGCATACATGCATACAGCAGAGTAAAAGACTGTTCCTGCCTGGAGGAGATTAAATCACAAAGCACTCACTGGTTGCCTCTTCATGTATAGCAAAATACTTGGTAGAGAAGGGAGGCCTGATGAAGCAAGCAGTAATGAGGACATCAGGTTTTGTGCTACAGCCAAACGCATGGGCAGATTCCTGAGGCGAACCCCAAATTCTCAGCCCCCTATCAAAAATATCCCACGTAATCTTGGCACACAGATCCCAGTGGATTGGCCCTCCTGGCTCCCAAGAAAATGAAGACACCCCAGCGTCTCCTCTACATGATTCCCAGCCTCCCTGTGTAATTCCACATCTGTTTTACACCTACCACTGTCACATCTTTTTACGCCAATTAGTGAGTGAAATGAGCTAGTCCAGGATAGAAATGAGAAGCTTGTAGTCCACCTGGCTGGCTGTCTAAGCTGTGGGGGATGCTATTCTTTCACCTCATGGGGAGAGGGAGCAGGGTAAAATCAGTTTCTGCAGGAGGTTTGCCAAGCACAAAGATCGGTATTTGTGTCAGAGTATAGCAGTTTCTGTAATGCTGCAGATACACATTTCTCCCAAATATGATGTTTTTCCTAGACAGGAAGAATTCAGCATAAATTACAATGCTTGCATTCCAAAGTCTATGAAAACCAGCCCTCATCCTCAATTCGGACCAAGCAAATATGTCTGAGAAGAAAGATCAAGGCAATTTCAAGGTTTAAAAGTGATCCAAAACATTAAGAGAATAGTTTTAAAAGTGAGTTCTACAATGTCTGGAAAATTCTCCCATTGTACAGGCAGCTGCTCATGGGAATCGTGGTTGCATATAATTTGGGTTCGGTGCTATAGAGAGCACTAACTTCCTTTTGAGGTTCAAATGTAATTTGAGCAAATTACATAAAATGAGGCTTGTACACTTACTGCTCGCACGCAAACTGCATCATGCTGTGGGTTTGGAGGATGGGAGTCTCTCCGCAATTTGTATCTCATTTGCTGTTGCCACTCCAGCAAATGAGGTTGCTCCAAATGTAGGTTGGAGCTGGATTACAGTTCATGGATGATTGCTGCTGGCTGTATTTGGTTGAACACCACTGAAAAGCACTGTGTAAGCCAGAGAACTAGCTGTTTTACAAGAAGATCGCTTGGATGGAAGCTTAATCTGAATGAAACCAAGAGTAGTTTTGTTACTGACTTTACCAGAGATGATTTCTCCACTGTACCATTCACATGTCCTTGTATGCTTCCTCTACCAAAGCTCTGTAGAAAGGAACGATCAGCAGCAGCTTCTTGAGCAGTACCAGAGGCTCTCTGCTCATTTCCATCTAATCCAGGACAAGCAGGCTTGGCTTCTGAACCACAATTTTGATAGGTGTTTAATGAGATGTAACATATGCCTGCTTCAGAGCACTACGGGCCATTTGAGATGCTTAAAAAAGATTCAGATATCCCCTCAGATAAAAGATTCCCGTGAAAGGCAACGTTTTCCTCTAAAAATAAGGAATATGAGAAATAAAGAAGGGTCTAAATAAGAAATGTCATCTCAGTAAAACAAACGCACTAGAAAAAACACCGCTAAGCTCTCCTCCAATTATACAACCACCACTTAAAGACAACTAAACATGCAGGTAAACACAGAGCACCCCGCAGGAAATCTGTGTGAGCCTCCACTTCCCATTTGAGTAATTCGCACTGCTTTTCTTCTTCCCTCACCGCTCCTGCAGTCCATCCGCACTGCGAGGTCGTTGATGGACTTCAAGCCAGGCAGCTGATGCTCAACAGAGAAACTGTAGCTGTCGTGATGTGCACGGGGCCAAGGTACAGTCACCCTTTGCGGTGCACGTCGGCATTGCAACACACCAGCTGAGAGATGCACAGCACTCTCGACAGTGGCCAGCTTCTCTTTGGAAGGCAAGAGGAGATCTTCGTGCTGTTCTCATTTGGCAGCTCACCTTAGAGTTCAGCTGTGCTTTGCACCATGATGATCTTTTTCTTCCCGCTTCTCAGCCTTCCACAGACTCAGCCCTCCGATGGTCTTTTATTTTGTCTCTCAAGGCATTAAGCATCCTGCTTCCCTCTCTTCACTCCAGCATTTCCACAACTGTATTTCACAAAAGCCCTTTTTAGCACTGACAGGTAGCTCAAGCTGTATCTGTGCACACATACGTATATATGTAGCACAAACGCATGTCCTTTTCCAATCCAGCCTCCAGCCAGCCCTAAGATGATCTCCGTGCTGACCTCAGGGGCTGTTGTTTCGCCGAGCACATGTTTTTCTTAAATGCTGAGATCAGTCATCCAACTGTCCAAACTACTTTTGGCATCACCAGGAGAGTAGCTAGCCTACCGTGACTACTCTCTGACCCGGCCCCTCGTCCTCCTCCTCCTCTGAATATTTTACTTCAAACTTTTTCTTCCTTTTTAATGCAGAGAGGAAAAAGGAAGATGCATGAAGTGCTCACGTACGTGCGAGCTGACCTTTCGTGTCTACAGCTCTCACCACCTTTGCGTGCACTCTCCCTGCTATCTTGGTCCATTGTCAACTTGATTTGAGCTGTCTCTAAATTACGTGCAGTTGAACGCACAGCACTCAGCATGCTTGGCCCCGATACCGGAGCATCTGGACTGCAATTTGTACAATAACACAAATACAAAATGATACATCCTTTCTATCAAACTTCTCCCCCAGGACTGCTAAATATTCTTCCAATGATATAGTCCTTTTATTTTCCACTTTCTTTGCTCCTCAAAATTTCAGCTCTATTTTTTCCATATGGTGTGAGTAGAATTATGTCCAAATATTCCAGGTGACAAAATACCACTAATTTCATACAACTGCTTTAATTTTTATCACTTTCTGGAGATTGAGCTTAACCACTTCCAGTTTCAAAAGCACCCGCTGCACTAGAAAGATATTTACACTAGACTATAAATCAAATAACTAATAAAGTTCCTGAGATTTTTCAAAAAAAGTTCGAAAATGAAAACACCCATCCTCCACTTCCAACTGTTTTTAATCAAGGGCAGTATGAAACAAGTTATCCAAGTTCAGAATGGAAAAAAAAGGTACAATTACTCTGAGATTAAATTTAAAGATTAAAACCCTTTTGATTCCCTGAGCTGTTTGACAAACACTTCTGTGGAACAGGAACTGCAGCAAGAAGTTATAAAATATTTATGTCAGTTTGCAACATGCGTGACCACATGTTCATTATTACTAGGAAGCTGTAAATCGCCCCTTTGGCAAGCCTTCAAATGAGTTTAGAAAAAAAAACTGGTTCTGTTCTTGATTCCATTAGATGCTATAACTTAAAATGCAAATAATATTGTTCTTGGCATGGCTGCTGCCTGTCCACCTCAGCACAATTACTCCAGCCTCTCCTAGCTTAGATGAGTATTGTCCGAGGCCAATGCAGCAGCTTCCTTCCTCCAACAGAACATCTATTCTTCTGTAACTGAAACAATTTGGCTAAATGACACAAAGATGAAGCGTGACTGCAGTAAGGGTAACAAACATGGTCCAGGCTCCTTGAATACACAAGCGTTATCCCCAAAATTTGCTATGTGGATGACCAGGAGAAGGCAATGGCTAAAGCACTGATTTCACTCATACACCTCTGTTAGGAGACACCAGCTGATGCATCAAACCTTCAAACCTGCCATTCAGAGTTGGGTTTCAACTTAATAACACCGGCCTTGCTGAAAGAGCGTGGTGCAGTGTGGGGAGCACTGGGGCAGAGGCAGCCAGGGTCTGCAAAGACTGGGAAGGTTGAAGTGATTTCCACTTACGACCTGCTGTGGAAGACCTGTATGCAGGACAGCAGGATGGACACTGATTTTGTTTTCTTCACAACCAGCTGATGACACTGGGCACATCTTTGGGAATAGACCCCTCCAGCTCAGGTTTCAGTCCTGGGTTTTGATTCTCCTCTGCTTGGCACCACAGTCATGCAGCGACATCAGAGTAAAGCAAACGTAAAATGATTTTGAACTTGCTCAGTGTTTGAAATAACTGAAGCCCTGGATATTCAGAGTTGAAAAGCTATATGGAGACCTTATTGTGACATTTCAAAATATAAAGGGTGCTTATAAGAAAGATGAGGACAGGCTTTTGAGTAGGGCCTGTTGCGATAGGACTAGGGGCAATGGTTTTAAATTGAAAGAGGGTAGTTTAGATTGGACATAAGGAAGACATGAGGGTGGTGAGATCCTGGAACAGGTTGCCCAGAGAAGTTGTGGATGCCCCATCCCTGGAAGTGTTCAAGGTCAGGTTGGATGGAGCTTTGAGCAACCTGATCTAGTGAAAGATGTCCCTGCAGGGGGATTGGACTAGATGACCTTTAAGGGTCCCTTCCAACCCAAACCATTCCATGAGTCTATGTTCTGGGGAAAAGAAGGCTACATTTTGGAGTCAGTATGATTTTGTCAGTTCTCAATGGCTATATGATGGTTTTTTTCTGCCTTCTTCCTGGGGCTGAAACTCAGATATAAGAAGTTATCACAATATCCCCAAAATCTGAGTGAGGGAGCACTCACTCCTGAAGTTGTTGGGTTACCATTATGCTTGGTATTGAACAAAACCTAAGAGGTCACACTCTGTCTTATTATCCTTTACAATAAAAGCATGGTTGTCAGAGTACGTGTCCGTATGGCACGTCTTTTGTGTGTTTAAAGCAGCTTTGTCTTCTGTTCCATCAGTACGTAGAAGTGCTGACTTTGCCAGGTCAGTCGTTAACCAACATCAGTTACTTTCTGGCTGTGTCTCTGCCTTGCTGCCACACGACAGCATCCTTTCCCAACCCAGCAGAAGAGGTCAGCGGTTTTGACTGACTGATCCATGATTGATGTTGATGAACTAAAGGATGCTCTCAGAGGGAAGGCGCGAAGCTGAATGGCACCCCAGGGAGTTATTTAACAGTGATTTAAGGATGCGCATACAACTGCATCAACAGCCTCCTCAATAAAAACCACGCTCTGGACAAAGGTCTGGGATCCCTAAAGATGTGATCCCAGTCACGATACCTGTGTAAGCAAACTGACAGCTTTTTTTGTTGGTTGAAAGAACCTAACAGCAATTTAAGAAGAACAGCATAGTGTTTTGCTTGTGCTCTCATATCTCTGTAATTGTTTCTGTGGTATGTGCGTGATACTACATCCTTGTGTCTGAAAACTTGCCTAAGAGCAACAGAGTAGCTGGCAAAGCCCAGGTGATCTCTACCTGAGGAAGTGGCAATCTCTACCTGAGGGTGCTAGTCCAGTCCCTCCGGACCCAGAACTCAGTACAAGATGTCAGTGAGAAGCAGCAGGCTTTTCCCTCACTGAGCTGCACAGATTGGTTTGCAAGCTGATAACATTGGAGTCTGTTTGAGGAAAACGTTTTCTGCTGGGAAGCCCTAATCAGGGCAGCAAGAGGAGTACCTGAGCGTGAGGTCTCTTGCAGATGTTAATGCCACCATGTCTTACACTCCGTAATTCAAGAGGATCATATCCTGCAGCTCTAAAAGGCTGTAATGACAACAGAAGTATCATTCTAACCGAGTGCCAAGTGAGTCCAGCCAGCTGGTTCAGAAACTAGCTTGACACACTTCTAGACCTTTCTGTCAAAAACAATGTGACCAAAAAAAAGTACAATGGGATGGGTAAGGGGAAAATGAGCAGTTAATGGGTTACGAACTGTGCAGCTCTCTAATACCATGCAATGGTCAGGAGGAAGCCCATGGGATACTCCAGCCCCCACGGCGGGGCCAGGCACTCCCCCAAGAGCCGACTTCGTTCCTCTGGCACCCAAGGGGAGCTCCCAGGGAAAGTCACTTGGGCATCGGCATTTCCAAGCTCAATTGCATTTTCATTCCTAATGGAATTTCTACTGCTTTATTACAACACAGGTGTAGCTGGCTCATTCAGTCCCATATCTCTCTCTCTTCTGATTTTCTTTCATGGAAAAGGCAAAGAAGTTAAGAGGCAGAGCTGATAATTAATGCCAGATCATCTTGTGGAAGTTGCTATTTCCAGGATGAAAAGCTTCCAGAGCTTCCAAGAACGTCAGTGAACATTGTGTATGGGCTGTAGTAGTCACCCACCGTCATCATATTTCCTCCGATGATTTCCTGATTTTTGTTTTTTCTAGCTGGTATTAGATGTGTGCGTGTCAGAAACTAAGGAAACAAATACTCTTAGTGCCAAACAGGCAGGATGAACCTTACTGCTACTTCACCACACAATAAAGAAAACTTGCCACTAAAATTTGGTTATTTTCACGGTTATTAGCAAGTCGGGTTACTTTCATGAAAATGTTCTGTGTACAAATAAGGTCAGTGATAAATACAGAGGATCCTTCAAACGTACCTAACGACAGTTCCCACGTGTTTGTTGCTCTGGGCTGTGTTAGGGCCCTCAGTGCACACCAATTTGGAGATCACAATGTAACTCCAACTGGCAGAGAGCGGCTATCTGCTCCCTTTGGGACAGCGGCTGTTGTGAGTCCATCAGGCTCATGTTCAAGTGCATACACTGGTTTCCAGACAGGAGTGTTAAACCTTGGGTCTTGCTTTTGTAAAGAAATCGATGGACTGAGCCCTTGGTTACACAGATTGAATTCTGATACAGAGCTTGATATCTGAACCACCGCAGTGTCTGGTCTTCTGAGACAGGGCAGATACCATGTCCCAGGGCAAGTTGTGTGCAAGCTGCGTACACGCTGTCAAGGATATTTAGCTCTGGAAGAAGCTTTCACAGAAAGTCAAGTAGATCCAGGGTGTGACCTTCTAGAAATGGCCAAAAGCCTTTCCCTTCAGCACCTATACCCCTCACAATTTAAAACCACCTTTTATTCCTAAAGACCTGTCAACTCAACCCTTCAAAAACACAAAACACAACGAAGGAGAGCCTAACCAAAACAGTCTGGACTCCCCGAAGGAATGAGGGCAGCATCTCTGTGGCTGAGTCCCAGGATGACAGTCAGTGATATGAAGTCTAAAAAAGAGCAACTAGGATGATCTAAAGACAGAAGTGCTGAGTTAATCCTTCTGCTAGAATAAATTTCAAACACGAAAACTTTAAAGCCAACTTCAGAAGTTTGTCTGAAAGCCATCTCTTCTGCCCAAGGCTTGTAGTTTTGTTCTGAGCTTGATGCAGGCCTTTGTCCAGCAGCAGGCTAGGGTGGAAATTATGAAGCTGGCATTTAGGCCATGCAAAACCATACCCTGTATGTACTGACAGGGAAAGCAAAGTGGACTAAGCTTTCTTTGTTCCTTAGCCGGAGGGTTTGGCTTAGCACTCAGCCTAGCCCTTCTTTCCAGCTCAAGACAAATTGGATTCCAGTGGCAAAACCCTGGCTCCAGCAAATTACACAGCAAAACTCATGTTGATTCCAGAGCAGATCAGATATGATAAGTCTTTGGGATTTGTTTGCTAGACAAAAACATAAATGTAAATAATAACAATTATTCCATTATAATTCAAAAATAAAACATCCTTTAAGTGAAAGTTGAAGTCATGGCAAGACATACCAAGGTTTAATCATATTAAACCCGTGAGGTCCTGCGAGGAGCAGGGAGCTGGACTTGATCCGTATGGGTGCCTTCCAACTTGAGATATTCTATGATTCTATGACATTATAGACTTAAGGTTTTTAAAATAAATATAACTTCTGTAACAAAATAAATGTTACATTATTAAGCTCCATTTCTTAGAAGGAAAACTGATGCTTTTTTCTTTTACATAGAATCAACAACGTCCAGTCTCAGGTACCATATGTAACAAATGCCAATGAAGTATACTCTTCCAAACATAAATCCTTTCATTTCTGCTACTCTGAAATGCCTCACCTTAACATCTTTGGATTTGAGTTTAGCTAGCAGGTACAGTATTTTTTCTTCATTTGGGCTAGCCACAAAGTTGGAAAACCAACTCATATTTGATAAAGGAGAACTTATTTTCCTTCTCCATTCTTTTACCAAAACAGAATCAAGAATCAGATCTACTTAGTCAAAATGAGAATTAAATTTTAAATTGAATTTTCATTTACTTAATGAAAACAGAGCCATATTTTCCAGGGATATTTAGGTACTTGTAGATGCAGAAAGATATCTACTGGGATTATCAAAGATATATTAATAGGATAGGTCTCTAATTTGCATTGTGTTCAGAACCCAGAGATTTAATATAGCACTGCCTAAATACCTCCACAACTCAAAGGTAACAAGAAACTACAGATTCTCCAGTGGCTGTTAGTATTTTATTTATTTTATACATTTGCTTTTCTCAGTAAAATAAAATTATCCTAAGAGGGGCTGCATACACAAAAAAAAGCCATTAAAAATTGCTTTCAAAGAGAGCTCTAATTTATAGCCAAATAACCCTAATATAAAATCAGAGTAAAAGCATCTGGAAAAGGAAAAAAGAACACACACAAATGTATCTAGACGAGCTACCTGACTGCTTAAGTAAAAACAAAGTTGCGGGGCTGCCTTCTGATAACAAGAACTTGCTTACAGACAAACACAAGCATAAGGATTGCCAGCCAAGGAGAAAGAACCTTTAGGAAAACAAAGAAAAAACACAAAATCAAGTTTTCTGCTTCTTATAGGTCAGCCCATCTCACCTCAGCGAGCCACAGCATGAAATGCAATAAATACGCATTTACTCCCGCTGGAAGCTGTTTCTGCACCACGATGGTGTAACCGGCGAGTTGCTTGCACTACAGGGTTTCACTTCATTCAGAGGGCTACATGAATTTTCTAGATGTACAGTTCATTGGACAGCCAAGTTCCTCAGCTTCTAATTTTGAGACCTCCTCTGCAATTTCCAAGGCTCAAAGCATCCCAGCATATTAAGAGGATGTGCATGTGCTTGGCATTTATGGTTTTGTTAACGAGAGAGCCCAGAATCACTAATTAGGAGGCTAGTGTCCCTAGCAGAAGTGCTTAAGATAAAATGGCATTTCAGAAAAGCCTCTACCAGTTGATTTCTTCTATTTAACCATGAACAAAAAAAAAAATTAAAAATAAATACGTAATACACCTTTGACATGGAGCCATGTAAATGTATCTTTTCTGTTGTTTTTTGGGGTTTTTTTGGTTTAGAGGAAGAGGAAATAATGATGCGCAGGTATTAAACTGTACCGCAGAGACAGACACACTCTGTTAGCGTGGTTTTGTCAGCAACCGTTTGGTTACTTGGAGCTTTCTTTATTGCCTGGAGCAGAGCCAGGTGGTGCCTATTGATGGCTCTGAAAGCAGAGAAACGCGGTGGAGGTCAGTCACCAGAAGAGACCTTTCTGCTTCCGCTTTGCCAAGTTGCTTGACGAGGTGGCTGATGGAAACAGCTTCTTTTCATCAGTTACAATGGGATTCTTTCAAGCTCTTTCTCTTCTCAGCCTTATTGTCAGCACCATACACAGCCCAGTGCCGAGTGCTGCAATGAAGACGCCATAGAAATGACATGGCGAGCATTTACTGACCTCCCAACTGCCTTTCCTTGTCCTGAAATAAATTTGAGCTCAGTTATTATGGCGCCTCTGATTTAATAATTGGCTTTGGGAGACACTCAAATGCTTCAAATGGAATCTTTTCTTAGGGTCAGATCCTGTCCCTATTGTAGCCTATGGGAATTTTGCCATCGGACTTTAATGAGACAACAATTTGGCCATTAATCCATGAAAATGTGCTACTGTAGTTCACACTGCACTCCCATTTAGGACCCTGTTGTTCAATTCATTCTGAACCAGCTTGTTTTCACTTTCAAGAGAATTGCACAGACTGGAGAGTAATTCAAACAACAAATTCAGCAATAGCGGGCATTAGCTGCGTTAACTATATGACTGCTGGGTGGACACTGCTGAACCCAGCTGCAGAATCTTCCCCAACCTGCTAACAGTCACTAAACCAATGAAAACACTGAAGAAGTGTCTTCGCCCTCATTTCAGCAAAAAGACAGCAAAAGCCCCATAAACAAGAAGTTTCTATGGTGCACAGCCTGGGACCATTAATGCCTTTCACTTCCAAGAGCAGGAGCTGATTCGTTAGGTCAGGGAACGCCAAGGATCAAATTCTGCTCTAGGTGTATGTGGGGGCTCATGTTCATGGCAGCGCACCTTAGGGCAGGCCTTCCAAATTGGCACTTGCACATCCTGGCTGACTTCTATCTACCATAATGTATTGCATTTGTGTAGCCTCATTGATTTGTAGGTCACCAAAAATCTTCCAGCGAGATGCAAATGTTCTTGCAGAAATGTCTGCGCATCGTTTGCCGTTCAGCAGATGTGCACCTGTGTTCCTAACCACCCTTCGCAGACACGCTCAGAAGCAATTCACAGACTCCCAGGGTTCACAGGTTAAACACCGATGGTACAGAAAATACAGCAGATTTTCAGAGGCGACCAAGGTCAGAGTAACTCCCACTAATTTTAAGTCTCTTACCTGGCTTTTCCTACCTCGGCAATTGCTCATCGCTCTCGTTCACAGCTAATTCTAAGTTACACTCCTGGACTTCATACCTACAACAAACATTTTGCAGCACCTGGAGAAATACCTTTATAAATACAATGGCAGATTTATCTGTGTGGAAGGGGATTAAATAAGATGATAGCCAGGTTTCTGTGTCTCTGGTTAATAAAACATAAAATTTCTCTCCTGTTGCCTCTCATCTACCCTGTTTAAGCGATCTGGCACGCTCTGAAAATGCACAACAAGGGCTCTATTATGTACACGCACTAGGTACAGCAGGTTTCACTGGACTGTAACTGATTTGTTTCAGATGAAGGGATGCTGTTAACCACCACTGTGAATATAATTGCTTAGTTGATTTCCACATTCTTGTCATTGTTGGCCTGGCTACTGCAAGAACAAGCTGGTGAGGAATTCCCTAATGCTGGTTAAAAAAAGAAAAAAAAAAAAAAAAAAAAAGGAAGTCTTCAGGTCACTTCAGGTCAAACCAGGAGTTCATGCGGACATGCCCGCACCAGAGGCAATACGAATGTCCCTTTTCACCACTTCACTGCTTGTGCTTTGCTCCTTCTTTAGACCAGAACCAACTCCAGGAGGAGAAACCCTCCCAGAGAAGAGGCAAAGGGACCTTCAAAGATGGTCAAAATACCGAGGTGCCACCTCCGAGCAAGCTCCAGGATCATAGAATGATAGAATGCTTTGGGTTGGAAGGGACCTTTAGAGGTCATCTAGTCCAACCCCCCTGCAGTGAGCAGGGACATCATCAACTAGATCAGGTTGCTCAGAGCCCCGTCCAACCTGATCTTGAATGTTTCCAGGGATGGGGCATCTACCACTTCCCTGGGCAACCTGTTCCGGTGCTTCACCACCCTCAGTGTAAAAAATGTCTTCCTTATATCTAGCCTAAATCTCCCCTCCTTTAGTTTAAAACCATCACCCCTTGTCCTGTCACCACAGGCCTTGCTAAAAAGCCTGTCCCCATCTTTCCTATAGGCCCCCTTTAAGTACTGAAAGGCCGCAATAAGGTCTCCCCGCAGCCTTCTCTTCTCCAGGCTGAACAGCCCCAACTCTCTCAGCCTGTCCTCGTAGGAGAGGTGCTCCAGCCCTCGGATCATTTTTGTGGCCCTCTTCTGGACCCGCTCCAACAGCTCCATGTCCTTCTTGTGCTGAGGGCTCCAGAGCTGGACGCAGTACTCAAATATCAGGATCTATGAAACTCTCTTTTGAAAGTAAGGAGGAAACACTATCGTTTATAGCATTTTGAACATTTTACTTGTTTTAAGTAATTAATCAACATAAATTCTCCTTATGAAAAAAATCAGTGGTGAGATATAGCCCTTTATAGAAACAGCTGACAGAATTTAATATAGCATCGTTTAACAGCAGCAGACAAATAAGCCCAATGCACTCCAGGTACTCGGAGAGGTCTGTGAGTTGCAGACAGACTGAAAGAATGGGAGCATATTTCTTTTCAATAAATGTTAAAGTTTTGTTCTGGACTATGAACAAACCCTCAAAAATATTTGTATTAGAATAGCTCGTCACACATCACAGCCTTAGGGTCCAAAGCACACTGTAAAAAAAGAAAAAGGAGATCAAAACAAAGCAATGAAAAAAGATAGGCTCTACCCCAAAGAGACAACCGGTAAAGAGAGGCAGGAGACAACAGAGGAGCAATACTGATTAGCACGACGAGCTTCGTCCGCAGCACAAGTCTCGCAGTACTCTCAGCACGCCTGCAAGCCAAGTCGGTAAGTCAGCTCAAAAATATTTGTTATGTTAAAGTAATCCTTCTGCGCAAGTCAATTTGTTCTAGGATGACATTCGTCTCAGAGGTAAAACACAGAGGATCTGTGGCTGAATTCTTCTTGTGAGTGACACGGAGAAAAAAACCCTCGCCATAGGACACCGATTTATTGCCTATGGCCCCACTGAAATGTCTGCATAGAAAATCAGGCTACTCCCAAGGAGCTGCACGGCACCCAGCTGAGCACGCCGTGCAAATTAGGAGCTCACAGTGCCAGCTTTAGCAATAACTGGGCCTGAAGGGGAAGGATACGGCTAAGCAGGAAAATCATGCTATAGCATAACAGACAGCCAAGGAGTGCTTCCTCAGGAGGGCTATAGATCTATTGAACAGACACTATGGACCTATACAGTAGAGTGGAAAAGAGAGCACGTTGTTCTTTGTAAGACCAAGAAACACCGAGCAAGAGACGCTCCAAATTCCTGCCTTGCTTCATGTAATTGGGATGCATTACCAGCCACAGGAGGTACGTAATCAGCATAAATTACTTGATCATTAGCTACCTAATATGCAACAGTTGCCCTCAGAATTAATTGGGTGAACCAGGAAGAGATGAATAAAAGTAGACAATGACACCATATGAGATTTTTCCTGCTAATGCACTCAGTAGACCGGCTTTAACTGCTTCTCGCAAAATTTTAGCCAAAATTTTCCTAGGAACATTCAAAAGGAAAAAGGCTAGGAAAGCACAACAGTGTGATGCCCACAATGGTGTGATGCCCATGATTCTCCATGCCAAGAACCCCAAAAGTAAAATTACACAATTGGTGTAAACTGGGGAAGATCCTAAAGGGGAAGCTGTGGGGCTAAAGAGCTTGTGTTTCTTTGGTGGAGACGTGATCCTGTGCCTGGAAAGTAGTTTCATGGCATTTACCTGGAACAGGCATATTTCCACAGAACACTGCTATATATGTTTTTGCTGACCAGACTTAGCTAGTTACAGCACTACATATGTTATAGATCATCTATCTATTTATACTAGCAAGCAACAAAAATAAAGACAAATATTAAAACCCAACAATCTAAACAAATGTTAAAAGATAGTTAATGTTCCAAGTAGCGTATATTTGAATGCTCAGAATTCCGATATTTGAGTCCCTAAAGGCATTATTTTTATCACTCATTCATTTCTACAGAAAAAAAAAAAAAATATGGATTGTTATGTGGTGACTCTTCTTAGGAGATCTCAAAGAAATCCAGACTCCTCCTGCCCCGCATAATTTGTGTAAAGTTTTATTTAGAAAAAAAGACACTTTCCATGAGAGGGGGGGGAGAGAGAGAGAGAGAGTCCTTCCCCAAGTTCTCTTGCCTGGTGGCTCTGGCTCTGCCTGGGTTAATGCCACCCACCCCTCACGCCAGGAATGCCCCATCAGCGTTAATGCTGGTGGTCTCGTGCCTCACCAGAGAGCTCCTAGCAGGGCATAGGCACCTAAGCAAAGCTAAGACTTGGGTAGAGCAACACCATTTCTCACAGCTGGAAAAAAAGCCTAACAGAGGCAATACTGCTGTATCTCATCTGCAGGCAGATTTCTCAGCTCGGGTGGCAGTACCCTATAGGTGTTTATTTCTTCCCACTGGTTATAAGGGAAGACCAGGGAATGACCTCTGGTGTAGATGTCTACACCCTGTGTGTGTCAAAGGCAGACCGAGGAGAACGCGGGTCAGGAGGCTGTAAGGAGATGTTTGGGGATGGCTCTATACCAAAGGGTATAGATGGCTCCTAGTAATATTCCATCGCCAGGGAGGTTGTACTTCAGTCCTATTACATTCATTCACAAATTTTGTGAATACATCATGGAACCTACGCATCTGACATGTAGCAAATAATAAGTTAAATATGATCTCAATTCCCCCAATAGCTCACTTTCCATACACGTTTTACTGTGAACACAAAGACACTTCAGCTTTCCAACATCACTGCCATGCAAAGTTCACAAGTTGAATTTCGTGGTCTGCAGCTGAAGCACGCAAAATGAGTTTTCAGTTTTACTGCACCAAAGGGAAGTTTTTCCAGACTGCAGAAGAACTGAAGCCAAACATGGATGTTTAGTTTCAGCCTTGCAGGAAGGGCTGAGAAGCACACGCAAAGTACAGTCCTGCCAGCACAGCTCTTCAGGGAGGTCACAGGCTAAAGGTTTACAGCACTTTCCCTAAAACGAGAGAGGAATTAATTCACTGTTTCCATACTGGACAAAAGGTTAAAGACAGACTCTCAAAGGCCAGGGCTCAGAGGTAAGCAGATGGAGCCTACCAAATATTCTGCAAACTTCCTTCTCTTCTTGAATTACCATGACACCTTAGGGGGGGGGTCTCAGCTAGTGAGCCCCAGAGTGGTTGTCCTAGAGGTGGTATTAACAGAGCAAAAACCTGCCCCAGATAGATTATAAAGCATCAGAAGGTCCAGCTGGTACAGGCACAGAGCAGAGCACAAATACATACCTGCAAAATAAGCAATGATTTTGATATATCAGTAACCTAACTCAGTAAAGTGGTTGTTTTTGAAAAGTCAATAGTGTAGCAGCTTTGGTGGTACTCAAAGGAAGTTCTTTCTAATGGGGGAAATGAGAGAAAACAGAGAATATAACAAGGGAACGATAGAGGCTCATGTTGCAGGCTGCTTTGAATTGGGAGTCAACATCTTGACAATCAATAAAAGAAGCCATGCAATGAGGATCACCCGTGAACCGCTCTTGCAGCAAAGGCTGGTTTGATTCACTACAGAAAAGTGGAGAAAGAATAGCAGCACACAGAAAGGCTAGGAACAAAGCAAAAATGCTTCAGATTAATTCAGACACAGAATTCTAAAAGCCTGGATGAAATTATAGCTGTGTGACATTTTAGCATAAGAAAGACCATACATTAGGGATGTTATGCAAAAAGCAATTGATAACATGCGGACATAGCGAGTACAACCTTTAGAGAGACCCAGGGTACGGGTTAAGCATGAGGATGGAGGTTGCTTCTGCTTACAGTGATCCAGAAAGAAGGTAGGGAATGATATATCAAGTTCTCCATCCTAGGTACACGGAGGTGAGCTAACGGCTAGATACCCCTTAGGAGAGGTCAGATAAGGCTGTATCTGAAGTAGGCTAAAACTGTAGCTCAGAGAGAAAGGACTGTAGTTTGGAAAGGGGTTTGCGTGTGGAGAAATATAACCGTAAGTTACACACATAGTGACAGTAGTTGCATTTGTAGCTATGGTTAAGATCTCTCAAAAGATCAAGGAAAGAGAAGGGGACAAATGACAGAAGAACCTCCACCAAGAAGTCCACCAGTGAAAAAAAAATGTGGTGAGAGAAGTATGAGTAGAGGCAAATAGCTACAGATGGCCAAGGATGTCAGGACTTCAAGAAGAGAGATGTCATGAACTTCGTTGAAAGTGGCTGACAGTGGGATAGACGGAAGGGTATAGAATACTGACTGAGCTTTTCCTAGATGAGGTTACTAGAAATGTTGCTCCCAGCAGGATTATACAGTGTGTATCACACAGTTATTCAGAGCACAGAGAAATGCTGTATTTGAACTTTTATTAAAGGAGAAACTCCCACATCACCAGGATCTGGTCTGCTAACTTCCAATTCCTGGTGTCACAGTTGGTCCCTCTGAAAAAAAAAAAATTGTGATGCAAGGGATTTATGACTTTATTAAGGCACAGCTCACCTGCAAATAGGAGAAAGGGAGAAACGTGGATGAAAACCAGCAAAACCTCAGAAAGGGTGAAGTAGAGCCAATGAAATGACAATAATCTGGGAAGCCACAACTCCTGTCCCATGGAAACAGGTTGAACAATTTGATATGAAAAGCTTATATCAGCCTTAAAACAGCCATAAGGTATGAAGTCTTGCACTCCTTAAAAATAAATTCCTAGCCTTCAAAAACCCTGCTGAGGAATCTGCCCTGTCCAAAAGCTCCAGGTCTCTGCATCAACCTCTACATGGAGCCTACAAACGAGGCAACACCACTACCAGCAGCAGTACTGGGCTACCCCAGTAGGATCTGGAGCAAGGTCTTAAGCTGAGCCAGCAGCCTCCAGCAGCTAACGTCACGGGAGAAGGCAGCCGTCAAGAGAGGAGATTCCCCGCAGTTTGGGGTCCCTCGCTCTTTCTTTTTTTCTCTTTTGATTCCTTCTGAATCCTGAACAGCTCATCAGTGCGATTTTTAGATCCAGAGCCAAAACAATTTGAATACTCATAACATGCAAGTTATTGAACACTTCTCCCAATAGCTGCATCTCTGTTTATAGTCCCCTTGCCTAATGCAGGCCCTTCCCAGTTTAGAACCTATAGGACTGCATATTTTAACAGGGTATTCATCCTGTTTCAAAAAAGCTTGCCTTAACTGCAGCCAGATGTCCACTGAACTCCGCAAAAAGCTTTTTCTACCAGTGCCACTTGGTTTACTCTTACATCTGTTGCGTAGCTCAGGAATTAGTAGAATGTAAAACGTTTTATGAATTCCCTCCGTTCTCATTCAGTGTTAATGTATTCAACATGTTCTTCTAAAACCACATGCAGGCACACACATGCACGCTTTTTCCCATTTCTTTTAATTTATTTGCATAACTTAACTCCCAAAGCTAACCTGGAAAATTCACAGAAATTGGAGACAAACCCCATCCGCCTATATAAAAGCTCAGCCTATTTCTAGTTCTAGGGAGGATCATTTCCAAAGGGGGAAGTCTGTCCTTACTGAAGGTAGTGGCAAAACTTTGAGGGGCTTCATTAAAAGCAAGTTTGGCCCAAAACTACCCCCAGGACTCTTCCCTCATCCCTTTTATTTATGGTTAAGGCACACTATCCACTTTATACGAACATGTTTGAATTAGTATTCAGGAGTTTAAAGCTCCCTGGACTGTGCTTAAGCCTATACACACCATAATGGCATCACGTTGGAATTATTAGCATAACGGTTGTTTTTTTCCTAGAGATTTCTTTTTTGCCTGAGACTGAGCTTTCCAACTTGCTTTCTCCCCTTCAGTCCCAGGAAGTAAGCACAGGTGTCAAATCTGCCAAATAAATCCCAAATCATCTCGGCTTTTTATTTTTTTGGAAATGAGGGAGGGTAAAATGACAAACTGTAATTACCATCTTATTCCCTACTGTGCAAAGCCCAAATTGCTTCATATTGTGCATAAATACTAATTTTGTTCGCTAAAGTAAACTCTGACCTGATTCCAGTTTTCTCCTTGGTTAAAAAGGTGGTTGGTCGTTGCATGGAAGGAGGGAGAAAGCAATTGCTCAGAGCTGCTTATGCGGTATGGATTTAACAAGGAGGGTTATGAAAATCAATGAACAGGAATTTGCTGTTCTGGGTGCTGCTTTTCCATCATTCTGATCTCAGACTGTGCTTGTAGTGCCAACATAAATCCACAGATAGCAGCAGCCTCTGTAAATCTTGTGCTTCCAGCTGAACTCACTACTTTAATGAAAGTGAATTCCCTTCGCACACTGTTACCCCAGATGAATCCTTCAAGGGGATAATCCAGCTCCCCTCTCCTTGCCACTGCCCTGCTAGCATAGCCCACACCATGTCTTTGCATGTTGGCACAGGGTAGGAAATACATCTGGAGAGAGATCTAAGCACAATTTTGCAGCCATGAGCCGAATTTCTTGGCCTAAAGCTGCTTGCCCCTATTAGCTCTCCTGGGGTGGAGAAAGGGAAACACACAATTATTGATCTACCTGGAGAGATTACATTCCCTGTCAAGCGGCCTTCGGAGAGGGTTCATTTCCTTCCCACTCAGTTAAGCCTCCATGGAAACATCCCACAGCCAACATACCCTTTGGGTCTAAGGTCCAGTCAGCTGCAAAATTACTGTCCTTTGGTCCCAGAATCAGAGAAAAAAGGGGGTTTGAAAGGGTCATCTAGCTCATTCTTCCACCATGAGGCAAGATGAGCTACACCTACATCTCTCTGGACAGACCTTTGCTTTAGTCCTAACAACCTCCCATGTTACAAATTCCTTACTGCCCATTTAGTTCACTACAGAAAGACCTTCTTGTCCAACCCTCACGGCAGTGAAGCTCACTACTTCCCGTCATATCTCCCACAGCTACAAAAGACAATTTATCCCTCTGTGTTACTGCTCCACTTTATATATTTGAAGACCACTGTCATGTCACCCTCACTCCTTTATTGAATGGCCACCCTCTGGCCAAGTGGGCCTTGTCTTTTTGGAAGCACAGATGGGGCACAGCACCCAGCTCAGCTACACAGGCCAAAGAGAGGAGAAAGTTTACTAAACACATTGTGCAAAGGACGCTCCAGTCTATACACCTCAGTACAAAGACTGCTTTTTTTCCCAGCAGTATGTCACTGTTGTCTTGTCTCTGGTTTGAGATCCATCACAACTCCCCCAGATGCTTTCCTGCAGAACTGCTCTCTGGCTGGGTTTCTCCCCTCATCCTGTGTTTGCACTGTTTATTACAAATCAACCTTGCATGTATGCTTTTTCACCTCATTTCTGCAGTTTGTGCAAATAGTTTTGAGTTCTAGTTCTGCCCTTGGATGTGCTCGCAGGCCCTCCACAGCTCATTATCATCGGCAAATGTAATGAGCAAATAAAATAATTGCATTGCGTTGCATAAATTTCCTTCAAAATCACTGCTAACTCGGAGCCTACAATATTCAGAAAGCAGTAAAAAAGCACAGAAAAGAGACCTCTCTTATATCACTGCTGGCATCTGGATTTCTAACAGCCAGCTTAGAGGAATGATTTCTCAATTTCTGTCTTCTGCCATGGCAAAGCACATGGGAGCACGATGGGAGGTTCTTCTGGTTTCATTAAACTCAGGAGGGGGAACCATTGCTCTCAGTGCCAACAGCATTCACACGATCTGAAGCAGCAGCAACCATCAGCATCTGATAAACTCAGATTGCTTAAACCTCCCCAGTCCATGAGGACTTAGAGGGAGCAGTGAGTAGAGCGAACAGGGAGGCAACGCCAACAGAGTCATTTTACCATATCATTTCCAAGTATTGCATCCAAAATCATGCAAAGCACAAGCTGTTGAGGTGAACAAAAAGTAAGTACTGCAGCTGCCGCTACCAGAAATGTTGGCTACACCTCACATTTCAGGAGAAAACATCCTAGACTGGATGTTTCAAAGAGCAGCAGGTTCCCATCAGAATGAGCTACTCAGTGGCTATTGCCAGCGGACCTCTGCACTGCGCTTCTCAGGGGAACAATGCAGGACTGGAAAAGGCAAAATGGAACAAGTGATTTGTTTTACTTTGTGGGCCACGGTCGTTATAAAAGTGTAAAAATTAGGTGGAAAAATGCCTCTGAAATCATGAAACAAAGCAAAAATGAATTAAGGGAACACAGTCAATGTACATCTTCCTCTGTCTTGTACATCTCTGACTTCTTGACGCTTCTTCTCTCCTCCCCGTTCCTTTAAGCTTAGGCGCAGCTCTTACTACACTGTAGTAAAGAGTACTCTTGAATTATCATTTCTTCACACTACCATGGTCTACATCGCAGCCTTGTGTGCAGCGTCCAGGCAGTTCACTGCTGTCAGGCATTGCCTTCCATCTCTAGACATACCTCTCAGCTGTAGCCGCAATCAGCCAGGACAGCTCAGGGCTGCAGGCAGAGGTGGCTGCCAGCTCACATTTGGAGCCAGCTGATGGCTGCTTCAGTCAGCTAAAGGACTTGTTTCTCATTGCAAAGTCCCAGCAATGCCACCCATAGTATGTGACTGTTACTGTTCCCCTGCAAATCCCCTGTGCTGAAATGGAAAGGGAAAGAGATGCACAGGGCCTGGGTACCAGCTCCTCTCCCCACTAAGAAAAACCTTTTATATCGGCTTTACCTGCCGGGTTCACAGGCAAATGTCTAAAAATCTCATATTATGATGAGGCACAAAATGATTTTTATTTCACCAAAGCAAGAGATATAGGCTAAGACATTTGAATACTTCAGATTTCTGTACACAGTAGAGTAGGAAGAAATTTGCAAACAACTCAGGTACCTTACTGAACAAAGCACAGAAATGGGTCAGGGCAGGTCAAATAGCTAAACCCAGCTTTTCAGGCCAAACTGATCTGAATTCAAACCAATGATGTCCAATTCTGTAATTTACAGCTTAGTAGCATCTCCCTCTGGAATGTCAAAATAGCAACTCAATGCATAGTCCAGTGCTTTCACATTTCCCTAATGGAGCTATTCACATGCTGAACAAAGCCTGAAAGAAGGCAGGCTCGGGGGAAAAAAGTATGAATCTCACTAAATATTCAGTATTTAAAATGCAGGTCAGAGAACACAATTGAGTGTAATTAGAAAACTAAAATGGGACCCTGCATGTTAATGCACTTGCTCACTGCTTGGGTTCATTTCAAAGGGTTCCCATTTGATTGTCCTTGGAGACATTTGTGTTTGTATCTAACAAAGGAGATAAAAAATGACAGGAAATGTTTGTTCTGGGTGTATCTGTGTAAATCTGCTTGCAGCAAAGATGTTATTGCAGCCCTCCACTACAGCACTGAGTTCATGAGACAGGAATGGTTGGACACTCAGTGCTGCGCGAACCCTCTCCCCTGGAAAAGCCCGTACCAACCTGCATTCGTAGCAAAATGTAGTTTCCAGTGCACTGGCTTTTGACTTTTACAACTGCGGAAAACTGTGGCAAGAATTAGAGCAGCGACATAGACCTGTGTCACAACCTGCCTGGAAATGATCCGCTTTTCAGTGCCTGGGGGCCAATTCCAGCTGTAGTGCACAGGGATGCTGCTGAAATGCACATATGCAAGGATGGTGGATTTTAAAAATAAAACTTTACATGCTTTTTTATGGTTATAAATAATACTGCTTCTTGAAATCACTCAGTGTAATACTGAAGGTAGAAAACCCCAAGTGTGTGAAGCACAGTCCCCACTGAAGCTCATCAGCTACTCCTGTTGATGCTACTCAAATATGATTATAGTGAAACAAGTTGGATAGCATTCTTATGAATAAATTTTTCAGAGAGCTCTCTAGAGCTTTTCATTATCTGTTTTCCAAAATGTATCATATAATATAAACCAGCAATTTTTATAGCTGAGTTTAATAAATTTAATCTAATAAAAAATAAGGACGTGTTGTGCTTGCAGTTCCCTCAATTTATGGCTTTTGTGGAAAAAAACCATGGGGCAGAAATCACAACTGAATTAAACACTACAAAATGTATTCAAGAAACATTTTAGGCTATTTCAGACCAGGACTGACCTGAAGGGAAGACACTAGAGGGTTATTCCCAGTATCCATACGAAAGACTGTCCTTCCTTGACCACAAAGACATTATATAAAGTACATATATGGGTACAAGGAAAAAAAAATGAAATATTGACTGGAGGCACACATCTGTCTGTGTTTGCAACTGACCTGAAAAAATAGCCCAACAGGAATGGTTTGAAAGGTGTTTTCAGACTAGTCCTATTTTCCTGTTGCACGTGCAGTTCAAAAGTTTCAATGCTAAACTAGCATACTGGTTCTCAAATTTTCCACACAGAGATCTCCTTTCCTTCACGGAGACCTCTCCTGGCTAGAAGATACCTCTTCTACTTGCACGGCACAGGAAGGCATGGAGGGATGCAGTCCCAGTGCTGGGACACGCAAGAAATTGATCTGGAATCAAAACAGATTATGAACAGAAGACTGATCCGTGTAGAGGCTTGTTATTTCAGCTGAGTGAAATGCAATTACAGCAAGTGGTAGCAAACACACACACACATGAAAACTAAGCTCATTAGCACCAAATGTAAGATGTAAATCATACTTCTGAAGAAACGTTCAAACCCATTTCAAAGCATTATCCACAGATATAGACATAAAAAAATAAACAAGCAAATCACAGTAATGTAATGGGGTGAAGATCAGGAGGTAGATCCTCTTCTGCTCTTCATGACTATCTCAGCCTCAAGAGCAAATGCAAGACTGGGACATGGATGTAGGATTGTCCTGTTCTGGGTAACAGCCACTTGTACGATGGCCAGGGCATGGACCATGAAAGTCTTATTTTGTGTTGCTTCAGCATGGAAAATGCCAGACTTAAGTTGTTGCTTATTGAAATAACTGAATCTCCAGTTCAATGCAGATGGTCAACAGTGGTGGGTGGCTCATTCCCCTCAGTGTGACCCAGATCCGTGGGACAGTCCCAAGGAGTCCATCCATGGTCCATTGCTCACCAGTGTCCTTCCCATGATTGGTACATTGTGGAACCAGCCACAGGGACCTTTCTGAGTTTTAATCTCAGAGGACAACTTGTCCTAGACAAGGTCTGCTGCAGCTAAAGGCTTTCCCATGAGGGACACTCCCTCCCAACACAGACTGAGTGTACTCAAGACCAGTCTCAATATAACACCCACCTCCAGCAGCTGGAAGTGGGACTTGATGAAGGTACAACTCTCCTTCCCATCTTCTTCCCCTCATTCTCTCTTGTGGTCATCAACAAATCCCATGCCCATTTGAGGAGCCAGCTGGGACGCTACAAGGGAAAACCCAAGCAGATTGGCCTAGCTTCTTCCTAGGAGGGACTAGTAGAGCTGGAGCGTCCCTCCAGGTACCCTCATCTGAAGAGCACACACTGCTCTTCAGAGAAGCAGACCAAAACCTGGGAGAAATTTTAACCACCTCATTTGAGTCAAACCTTATCTAAAGGCACTGGCCTAAACAAAACCAGAATCTGCTTTTAAATCCCTCCCCTCCTAAATGAGGAAGGATTTTATTTGGCTTGCAGATGCCTGCATGCTTATATTCTGTCTTAGATAAGAGCCATTCCCCTGCCTGCCCTTAGCGATGTACGGCTGCAGTTCAGGACAGATTCCACTCACCAGCAGCGCAGCAGGAATTTGAGGGCTGCATTTTTCTTTTCCAAAGGGGAGACAAAAGCTACCAAATATTTCTGCTCCTTTGAACCTTGCAGACAAACTTACAAAAAAAATCTCATTACTTGGGACATATTTTACCTCCTGCAAAGGGTGAAACAGGCCAAGTGCAGAGATAGTTAAAAAAACCAAACCCAGCCACTCCCCCCATCCCTGCAAACTCACTCAAGCCTAAAGCATTACCAGAGATCTCCCACTGTGGGGAGCTACAGACCACAGTGCCCTCGACTCACCCAGAGAGAAAGAAAATTAAGGGCTTTAATACAGCAGGTAGGAACTGGATGTCAGGGTTTCCTCCTGGAGGATGTGTAACAAATGCTGCGGTGAACAGAGAATCAAAGAGATGGGTACCCACATGCCAGAACCAAGCTGGTCCCCTGAGCAAAGGGAGGTCCACTGTTGCATGTCCCCCTCGAAGCCACAGGTAGCTGATGCCCTGGAGGAATGTGAGCTTTTCCCTTCTTCAGAAATGCTCTTGGCTCTTTGTGTGCTGCTCCTGATAGAGGAATTCCCTTCCCGACCCCCAGCAGGAGATCGGTTTAGGCATGTGCACAGACGGACAGCCTGCTATGCCAGCCAAAACAGGCTTTCTTAAATCCTTCACATTGACATCAGGTTGTGAGCTGATGTCTAAGAACAGAAATCTGTTTGTTTTAAACTACTGCCTTAGTGGAAAAGCTCGTAGCTGTAAAGAGATGGCCCTGTTTCACCTAGTAGAGAACAATGGGAAAAATGAAGTAACTGTTAGATGAACACTTCAATGAAGTGAGGCAAAGTCGCGCAAGGATTTCAACATGAGCTGAATGCGTAACAGAGAGCTGACATCAGATACGAGCTTTTCGGTCCCAAGAAAAAGCCTTCACAGAAATGAGTGACAGTGCAACACAGAAAGCCACGGAGGAGGGGCAGCAAGGCAGCCATAAGCAGAAGAGAAGATGCTGCTCCTTAAGATAGCTCCGGGGCTGACTTGTATTTAAGATTTAGCTCGAATATCCACTCACCTACACGACTCTAGGGTGCACCAAGACACTGACCTCTCAAAAGGTCAAATTCTTAATAAGCAGCAGAGTGAAGAAAGCACAAGAAACAGCCTCCTTCTCAAATTCCAGGCGGGACAAATCCAGCCCCATCAGCGGTGGAGCAGTGCCTGATGGTGCCAAATCCAGCCCTGCTTGGAGTCAGACTTCTGCTGCTGGGCTGAATCTGATCCAAGCAGTTCAAAGACGGTTGGTTTTGTTCTTCCCCCCCACACACCCAAACTGCTACTATTTTTCCACCTTTCAGTCTATTCACAAAAAAATAAAGACCTGGTGCAGAAAACACAGGCCGGACAAACAAGAGTTGCTCCATCTGAAATTACTAATGAGAGAGGCCTCCCTCCCTGGCAGGGAGGTCGAATCGAGTTCGCTCACAGGGCTGTTTAAGTTCAAGTTGGTTTGTTTAGATTCAGAGCAGAGGCCACGAAGTATACAAGAAGCATTCACAGATACAACAGCGAAGGCATTATGATCCCCATAGCTGACCAGGTTGAATAAGCAAGTACTTTTCTGCAGGTTATATAAAATCCCTCTTTCCTGTATCTGCTGTATTTTCACACGCATAACCAGTGGGTAATTTGTTAAAAATTCAAGACCCGATGATTCAGCAGAAGCATTGGTGATATGCAACGCACATAAAATGAGGCTAAATTTATATCAGTTCCCTCCTTCCATCTGCCCTACGGCCTCTGTGTCTATCGCCTACTCCCTCTGCTTCAAATCCTCTCCTCTCTCTCTGCACCTGATTTTGGTAGGTTATCTGGAAGCGTCAACTTTTTGTACTTTTAGGAGGTTCAGTTTATACAAGTGAGAGAAACATGACCAAACAACAAAACTACATTTAAACGTTTGCTCATTACTTCAGAGAGGGTGAGCACCTTCGAGCAGAGAGGTTTATTTTAAATACCTGCAGAGTTTGGTAGACCACAGCACTGCAGCATCACACCAGCTCAAAGCCTCTCTCACCCTCTGTGGGAACGGCTTAGAGCTTTATTGAGTACATATAGCCTAAAATAGGATAACTGCATTCCTGGCAATAGCTGAGGAGCTCTTAAGTAAACAGTCTTAGGGAAAAGTCGATGAAAGGAGACAACAAACACCCATTTTAAATCTCTGGGCAGTGCTGTCCATGTTTATGACACGCTGCAGCAATTCCTTTTTTGCTCTTTCCCTTTTGCTTCTTCCACAGCCCCATGTTCAGCTTCCCTGGCTATATTAGGATCACAGAAGATGCAATAGGTATTTATCTTTAGGGTGGCCCCAAAGTTAGAAAACGCTTGTGTAGAAGCCTGCACTAACTTCCCATTAACTTCAGCAGAACCGAAATCATGCTGACATGAGGCCACAGTTTACGTCTCGCTCTGGTTCTAACTAGTGCAAGTAGTTTTTCTTCTGTAATTGTGTACAGGCACCCGCACAGCTGCTGAAGTGGATGTAGGTAGGAAATACATTAACTGTGAAACTGTAAGAGTTAGAAAAAATGGTTGG
>VYZW01017295.1:112633-123206 GCA_013401315.1 Balaeniceps rex
AAATTTCAATCCAGATTGTATAGAATCCCTGACAACTCCTGCTACCTAACCTGACCTTTAAACTATTGTATAGGGGTTTTTTTGAGTGAGCTCAAGCACTACAAATTCATGTCCAGACTTGCACCTTACTGTGAATTAAGCCTTTCCAGATGGCAGGCGATATCTAAATGTTGGCTGTACAGTTGTTCTGCTCTCTCTTATCTCTAAAATAAGCCACTGACAGGTCTTCCTGATGGCCTTTAAAGAAACAAATCACCTATGTACAAATCCTTTTAAAATAATAATTTAAAAAAAGAGTCTGAAAAATTGTTGCAAAATATGGATTCATCTTTGTGTGGAACTGCTATTTGTAAGGATTTTAAGTCGGTACCTGTGAGAGATGAAATGGCAGCAGCTGTCTGCCCGATTTTCACATAAACAAAGTACTGTCAGGAGATACTATTCTCAGAATTAATTTTTCACATCCCTATAGCACTATACCGAGCACGTGGACTCTCATCTTGAGCGATGGCCCGAATATTTCTAATGAAAAACAGGTCAAGCCCTGGCTTCAAGTTTTAAATGAACCAGACACTTCTGTGCATCAAAACAAGTTGTCACAGTACTTCTTGCCATCCAAGAGCGGGTTTAAGTTATCTGTGAAGACCTAGCCAGCAAGAGCAATGTCCTTGCTCCTCGCTGCTTCAGTTACGCTGTATGGATGTGCAGGTTTTTTTAATTTTGAGAGCTCTGTGCTAAGGAATAGAGAAGGAGAAATGAAACAACAGTTCTCCTTGGCACAGATTAAAAAAACACAAAAACAAAAAAAAAAACCACCTTCTGCCAAAAGTTGTAGTTTAATTTTGGTCTCACTTTAAAAATAAACATTATAGAACACTAAAATCCTACATTTTATATCCCTTAATCAGCAACAAAGTATCAATGTCAAGCTAAATGAAAAGAAACAAACCAATTTTTTTTTTAATAGCTAGAAATGAATAGCTAGAAATGAAAGTCTTCAACCCCTTAAGCTCCTGGCTTCAACCAGAAGGACAGAGCTGCTCTTCTAGCTGTCCAGGGCAGCAGTAGAGGCAAAACCCTGAATACTGTAATACAGTTCACCGAAGTAGAATCACCCTCAGTTACACGAGTATGTCACACAGTCACAGATAAATTTAGGTAGAAAGGGACCTCCAGAGGTCATCTAGTCCTACTCCCGCTCAGAGCAGGTCAGCTTGCTCAGAATCATGCCTCCTTAGTAGTTTGCAAAAACCAGGTGGGTTTGACAGAGCAAACAGAATAAAGTGACTGGAGCACAACACTGACCTCATCATTTAGACTCACTTTTCAGAATAAAAGGCATGAGAACAGTAGAAAAATGAACATGGTTTTGGATACCCATAGTAAACCAAGTTTCGTTGTGGTTTTTTAATAAGAAAGAGACCAGGAACAGAGATGAGGAAAATATTTATTGCTGCTGAGACCTGGCACGCTGTGCAAGGTGACCTGAACCAGGCATGCCAGACTTTCTCGTCCTGCTGAAGTTCTGCACTGACACGCACTGATGGAGGGTCTGCATCTTCATTCATCTGCCTGAAGGAACCAAAGCCAAGTGCCACTTGATCCTTAATCACTCCCATTCCCTGCTTCTCTCGTGTGGCAGAGGACAGCAGAACGGTGTCTCTCACTATTTGAATTAACCATAATTAGCACGATGAGAGCCCAGGTCACATATGCTGTACAGCTCTAGACAACACATTTATGTGAAGAATTTTTCCATTTACATATTCCCCTTTTGCCTCATTTTTCCTCGGATTACTAAAAAACTCAGCTGGTTGTGTTCAGTCAGTTTATCTCTGCCTGTAGGACCCCTGGAGGAGGCTGGATTTTGTTATTTAAACCTTATTTCCTCCTCTCCTGTACTGTGTTTCTAAAAGAACATAGAGATATCTCTCTCTATATCTATCTATCTATCTCAGTTCTCTCCTCCTTCCACATTTTAAACTCCCTTTTCATTATTCTAGCTTCTTAAGTTCAAGCTATTAAAATAAAAAACCCTGCAACGTGGTAACAGGAGGAAGAGCAAAAACCAGCAGGTAGCCTTTTACTGCACTTAGTGACAAAAAGTAAAGCTTTCTTAAAAGGAGTAAATGAAGAAAAAGAGAGTTTTAATATTTCATTTAATCAAAAGCTGGAAAACTTGGAACAAAAGTTTTCCACTGAAAAAATTTGAAACATACTTTTGCAAAGGAAAAAGTTTTAAACAGCAAATAAATGAAACCCCAAAGTAAGTTCTCTACCTTAGAACCCTGGGGACAGACTTTTTAGTAGGGCCTATAGCGATAGGATAAGGGGTAATGGTTTTAAACTAAGAGAGGGCAGATTCAGACCAGATATAAGGAATAATTTTTTTTACAATGAGGGTGGTGAAACATTGGAACAGGTTGCCCAGAGAGGTTGTAGATGCCCCATCCCTAGAAACATTTAAGGTCAGGTTGGACGAGACTCTGAGCAACCTGATCTAGTTGAAGATGTCCCTGCTCGTTGCAGAGGGGGCTGGAACTACATGACCTCTAAAGGTCCCTTATAACCCAAACTATTCTATGATTCTGTGAACCAAAGGGCTGTTTCTAGCTGTTCCTATTCACAAAGACATTGGGTTGACCACTTGTCCAGCACTACCAGCCCTACTGGAAAAGTTAACTAATCATTTTCAGCTGATTCACAGCTTCTAAGTAGGCTTCAGGACGAAACAGCTCATTTCCTTGCACTCTACCACAAATCAACAGAGAGCCGCAAAAAGAATTCCAGGTGAAATTCCCTGGATGCAAGTGAGGTGAATTATGACAACCATAAACCAGACCCCAATTACAGTCTGAAAGAAAAAAAAAAAAAAAAACAAACCCAAAACAACAAACCCACCCAAACCAGAAAACCCAACCACGGTGATGGCAAACAGCCAAGACAGACGAAACTGCACAGACCCATAGGGCTTCCTGCAGAAGAAGCTTGGAAGCACATGCCAGGATGGCTGCTTAGGCACCTGGGGTGCAAAAGTTGACAGATTAAAGTTACAAATGATACAGTCAGGAAAGAAATGTGTTTTAGAGCCAAAGTTGAAGAACGCTTTATCAGAGCTGCACCTCTCCAGACAGCAGAGGAGCACTACTGGTCACACTGGTCCTCACAGGCATCTTTATGGGCATGCTGTTACTCTGAGGACAATATAGAAGGCTAAGTCCACAGTTGCCCTGACTCCCCTCCTGCCCTCAGGTCACCCTCATGTGTCATCTCCAGCATTGTAGTGGCAGAAACCTCCCCACAATTTTGAATGAAGGGACAGGGCTTTCTGCCTCCATATTTCCCCAATCAGCAAAATTTTTTCCTTGGTTCTAGGTTTCAGTTTTATTTTCTTTCACATCCTCTGCAGAACCAAAGCCCAGTGTGAGATACTCAGCCCAGCTCAGAGATACGCCTCAGTGAAGCAGATGAGCACCCAGTAAGATAAAGTAGATGAATTAGGAGCATAAATGAGCTTTAGGGTCTGCTCCAGCAGCTCCACAGGACATCCTAGGGAGTTTCCGCTGAGGCTGTGAGGATGAACCTGCTGGTTTTGCATTCATTCCCTTACCAGCTAATAACAAAAACTTAGAGCCTGCTGTGTAGCGGATGACTTCAAAATATGTGGAAACTTCAAGCTCAGCCTGTGGCATCACAGCTATTTATTTATTTTAAATTAAAGCCAGGCTCAGAGTAGATTATTACATAAAATAGACCAGGACTGTCTCCTTAAGAAAAATGTATTTTACACAGGGTTTTTGTTTTGTTTTTTAAAAATCCAACCTGTAAAAACTGCTCTAAAGACCCAGAAGGCTTATCTCTACAGCTTTACCACCAGTGTTGTTTACTCTTTCACAGAGCTATTTGTATTGAAATTTTATCATGTCAATTTATTAAATATGTTTTGAGGCTGTGGAATATGTGCTTATGTGACGCACTTGAAGTTACAGCTTCAGTGTATGGAAGTAATTTCCATTGCAGAGATGTATTCTAGACATCGCTTTAGAATTCTTATTTTCTTATGAAATGAGAAAATTGACTTCATGTAACTGCACATTTCAAATTCATTTTCTAGCTCTACTCCATCACACTAGGGCTTTTCACAATTAAGTCTCCATTCTATTTTCAAATTTTCCACTCATTTCCTGTGAGAATTTAAGCAACTGGCTGAGAACCAATTACCTTTAAAAAATTCATTGATTTTAGATATGCTAATTTTTGGTGATCACCTTGTGTGGGGTTGGGGGGGTATTTTTTGTTTGTTGGTTTTTAACCTTGGTGTGACTGAAAACTAATCTGCTTCAAAGGGAATCCACATTTCCTGACTCTTAGTGTTATTCTCTTTTCCACACACACTGGAAAAAAAGGTGTTGAGATTCAGGAGGTCATGAACATCTGAGCATTACTAATGTATTACATAAAGCAGAAAACTTGATAATAAAGAAGAGATATCCACCCTATCTAGTTAGCCCTAGTAACTGGTCCCTAAATCTGAGAAATTGAATTAGGCTAGTACATGTTGTCCTACTGCAGAGCCTTCATCCCACCACCACAAGGCCTTCATCAATAACACCTTCATCCCATCACCACCTCAGGTGCTGAGATTCTCTAGAAGTCTCTCTTAAGAAGTTGCTGGAAATCATATTTCTCCTGGAGGGACAGAGAAATCTGTGGGTATTCACAGTCTCTTCTAATAGAAGAGCAAGAAGGCATCAAACAATACCACCAAACTGCAGGTTAGAAATAAAATGAGATATTTCTTTATACAACACTCAGCCATCTTAAAGAACTCCTTGCCTTGTATGTTACTTCTTTGAATACGGAGTGTAAAAGCATTTAACAAACAGGGGAAAAAAAAAAAAAATAAGGCTATTAAATGCAATGATTTAAGCTAGTAGTTAAGCTGCAAACTGCTGGTGGCAGGAAGCACTGTCACTACTTGCTTGCCTATCTCCATTTTTCACTAAGGATCTGCTGTTGGCCACTGTGAGACCAGGATACTAGAATAAATGGTCTGGTCTAATCAAAGCCATGTAGACATATCCAAGCAGTAAAATTATCAAGCTACCTGAGATACAAGAGAAGGTAGGATACGAAGAACCATTTGGTTGGCAGAATACAAAGAAACCCCAAATGAGTTCAAGTGTCTCATGTTTATTCATACTGTTTCTGGCTGGGGGTTTCTTGTGAGAGGCTGAAAGAGTTAATGTATGCTGATGTCTCAAACATTGTGGCAAGACAAGTTAAGGTCTGCACAGAGACAAGTTAAGGTCTCCATAGTGACAAATTAGGGTCTGCACAGCACCACTAAACCATGGGTGAGAAGCCGATTGGCAAGGAGCCGGGAAGCGCGTCGGAGGATGCGCAGTTCCGCCTTCTGATGGGCCTTGCAACTCACCATACATGGCCAGAGGCCATACAGAGTTCATTTGGGGAAGGGGCTCATGACCACCCGAAAGACCCCTCGCGACCACCCCCACAATGGTGCCTGCGCAGAAGATGAAGAACATTCTGGAACAAGAACTATGTAAGTCCTCAAGGGGGCGAGACTAGAGTGGGGACTGGCCTATAAAAGACACAACTCCAAGGAGCCCTGTGCATGCCCACCACCGGAGGATTGCCACATTTACCATCGATATCGCGGGATCCAAGGGTGGTCATCTCTCTCTCTCCCCCCCCCCCCCCTNATAAGTATTCCAATTAGAACCCACATTGCCTACCGTTACACTTTCCTAGTTCAGGTTGCCTACCGTTATGCTTTCCAAGTTCAGGTTGGTTTTTTACCATCAATAAAGTGTTTAATTGATCATTTGGTGTCGTTTCACCTTAATTTAGCCTAAGGGAATCACAGAACCGCCACGATCCTCCCTGGGCAGCCCAGTTTGGATCGTGACAGTTCTCCACAGGCATCTTTAGCATCGATGCTCCAAGACCAATTCATCGCAGAGCCGAGGCGTGTGCCAGGGGATCTTACCACACAGTTTGTGCAGAAACCAAAATTCTGCAACTACTAAGTAGTGGCTTGTAACAAGATCCCCTAAAAAGGCAAAAGTATGTTCTAATAGTTTATAGAGCACCGAAACAGCATCAGGAACAACTCAACTAGCTGCACATCATGGAACTGATTCTTAATACCAACACAAGACTGCACTTTCTCTACAGTAAGCTTTGTATTGAGGTGGTTATTATCCACAGGGGAACTGGATTTCTTAACAGCAGAGGACTGGGAATGAAGTAGTGGAATCTCTGAGATTTCTTCACTTTCAGATTTTTCCTTTCCAAGCTGTGGAACAGGGGAAAACAAGTCAGAAGGTGGGTGGAGGGAGGACAGAATAGAGTCAGCTTGACCAGCCAAGCCCTGCTGACAGAGCCAAACAACATCCAGCATCAGTTATTGGCCAAAAAGCCCTAAGCTGACTCGAGTGTGTTCTGTAGCTGAGATACATGTAGTTCCAGCCACAGCAGCTAGGCAAAAATGCTGAAATAAGCTCAAACATGGTATAGTTGGTGCTACAGAAATAGCACCCCTGACACAGTGAAATGGCTTTAGATGAACAGGCTGAAAAGTAATAGATGAAAGAGTGCTTTTGCAATTTGAAACTGTTTGGATGTAGCACCACTGTTAATACAAGGCTATCCACAAGGAAATTTAAAGCAAGATTGAAAAGCAGCCACATCTTCCAGAGGTTTTTTTTTTCTATACATTCACACACAGAGAACTCCTAAATATACCAGGATGTCTCTCATCCTTCCACTTGTGGGGGAACTCTCTGGCCATGAAAGGTCTTTACAGAAAAGAAGCTGACTACGTGAACTGTCACTGAAAAGACTAACAAGGCACAAACATCCTTTGGAACAGCATAAAACCCATCACACACCCTCTACTACTAACACATTTACATGTAGCCAGCTAACAGCACTGACAGGATTTATGCATGTTTCCCTCAGATAAACAGTCAAGACAAAACTGATGGCTCACAAGCTTGTGAAGCTAGAAACTAAGGTGCAGTGCTTCTTGAAAGATGCTTAAGAACTGAATGGCTTCCTGAAGTGCTGAAGCATAGCACAGAAAAAGCGTATGTCATTCAGTTAGATTCCCATCCCCGTGCCAGATCTGTCTGAAACCCTATGCTAACACCTGACAACACTTCTGAACTGAGTCTTGCTAAGCATAAAGACAGCAGGCTTTTCTTGGTGTTTAATGAATGCGAGATCTGTCTGCAAAAAATATCCCAAAACATCTTGTCCATTTTTCTACAGAAACACATCCTTTATTTGTAGAAAGGAGACTTGACAACACTCTACAAATGAGCGGAGTCCCTTCAGGGCTCACAGATGCAGCAAACCCTTTCAAAATCCAAACACCCACATAGGAGGGGCTGCACCACAACACAGACGAGGGTTCTTTGAGGGTCTGTGAACCACTGTGGTGGTAAAGCTTTATGTTCAAGCATGAACATTTGCTTCAGGGTAGAATGTGTGTCACAAGGCCCTGAAGATAATTGCTGCAGCAGTTTAAGGTCTTAGAGTCTCCGATGGTCCAATTTGATTGTCTGGCCTTGCTGAAGTTGATTGCCTCTGTAGTAAGGTGAGCAAGAGTCTACCGTATCCACATAAAGCATGAACCAATGAGCTTAAACTACTGATGAAGGGACAATTGTGAAGCAAGATAGACCTAACTTTCCCAATCCCTCTGAACTTGGCTCATTAATTCCAGAACACCAATTACCTGATTACTGAACATCATCCAAGATACTTCCCTTGACAAGCATCTTTTTTTGGAAGGATGACGAACTACTATTTGAAACACAGTTTGTCACTTATTCTGGTGTTGATGAAGTACTACTTTTTAGAGGTCCATCAGACTACTTGCCTCCTATTTGGGACCCCTTCCACCCAGATCTCTCTATGGAAGTCTTTTGTATGTACCTTCCAATCACACAAACCTTATAGGTGTTGCAGGTAGAAGGGCATTTCCATCAACTGGCCAAAAAAAACCCAAGAGTACTTGTGATCACCAGAAGCCATGGAGTTCTAAGTAACCCTGTTCCAGAAAACAGAACTCATAAATGGGCGATAGTTCTTCATTCCTCTCTGAAAGAGGTGCCCCCTTCAGATGAGCAGCAGCAAGCAACATACTATAAACTACAACTAGTTAGTGCAAACCAATTAAGAACCCAAGATTTAAGAGACATTATTATTTAAAATATTTAATTCCATAATAAAGTTCGAAAACTAAAAAGTTCAAAGTAATTGTATAAAGTTATCTGCAATTACTTTCTCAGCTTTCATACTAATAATCATTGTAAATGACTAGTCCACATGAAAAGTACCGTCCTGGGGCAATGAACAACTTTCCACTTCGAAATGCTCAGCAAATGCATTAACCATTTCTGGATTAATCATATGCGTTGCCATTCTCAGTATCAGAATTATGAGCTCCTGGCATATGTCAATCACTCCCACTGAGCTTGGCTATGCCAATCAATAGTCAGGGAAAAAAACATATGGACAAGCTTTCAGGGTCACAAATGCTTCTTCAAATACTGGAAATTTTTGTTTACTCTAGACCACTTAACCAAGCTACAATTTGTGGGTTTAGTGCCGCATGATTCACCGATGTTGAGGTAGCCCACAAGAAATATAATTTTCAACGAATTCCTTAAAAATGTGGGTGGGAAATCCCTGTTTGTTGCACAAGACATCTTCAACTTTTTGACTCTGCTGTGGACTACTGTAAAAATCAGCAAGCAGCTGTCATATAGACCATACTGGATTTACACTGAAAAGGTGCAGGCACTGAGGTCTGGGGAAGCAGAGTTGTACTCATGCTCAAAGGGGTCAGTGTACTTTTCCATATTCTTTTAGCCACCACTTTGTAAGTCTTACTAAAGCAAGATGCTGTCACACAAAAAAGAAAAAAAAAAAAAAAGAAAAACAAAGAGTAATTCATAATTTGTACATCCTATTCCAAAGCAACAGAAACAGACATGACAGCACAACTGAGCTACATCATCAAGAACAGTAAGGCAATGTGAAGTGCATTTGCATACTTTGTATTTTAAGAATAGAATTAAATATAGATTCTGCTCCAAAAAGTAATTCTACTTCTATCCAGAAGTGGTTCGTACAGGGATTCATACACCAGTCTCTGAGTAGAAAGCATGTAACAAAAGAAATTAGACCCTAGGGTCATCACTGATGGGGGGGGGAACAACCACCAAACAAAACAAACAAACCACAGCACACACCCCCCAAAAAAACACAGTATGAATGAAAAGCCTCCCTAGCTGAAAAAAATGGAAAAAGTAAGGTGAAATGAAAGACTACAGGCAAGCTATAAATCAGTTGCAGAACTAAAACCCTAGTCTGTATTTTGAGATTTAAAGAAAACTTTGCTAACAAAAACTAAATTGTAATTTTGTTAATATCGAAAGTAGAATTGCAGTTTCATACCAAATTATATTAAAAACAACTGTAGGGGAATAATTAAATAAACAACAGCTGCTGATTATCAAAAGCTGTAATTACCAACACTATATTTTAACTGAAAACCCATGATGTCTCCCAGTAACAGTTAGATTCAAGACTTCTGCAGCAGTCAGCCCTATTTATAGGATTGGTGATTCCTGGAGTGGCCGTTTGGGAGTTACAATGGGTCACAGACCATACCCAGTAAGCAGACCCTGTTTTAAAGGGTAAAGAGTTTAGTAGTGTGCATGCAGACCTCGCAGCTGGCCTCAGTGGCAAAGAATGGTCTTGGGTATGTTTAATTCGTTAGTACAGATACTGCCTACGTCTGATGTATGTCATCTGGGGTTTCTTGAGTTTTTACATCGGCAGGAATCCAGTACCACACAACATTCAAAGTAGTCCCATTCACAGAAAGTGTTGACTGAAGTGTTCCCATGAGACAGGGATGAACTCGAGCTACAAAGCCTGTATTAAGATCGTAACCAGATTATGAATGCAAACATTTAATTATGTCATTGAGACTAGCTCACATGGCAAAGCAGCTCATCAGCTGTAGTTTTAAACGAGCATCAGGATGTACTTGTCAATTAATAGTCCAAGGAAGGTTGCTAGTGATCACAAACAGTTGAGATCTGGCAGATTACCTGTATGTTGAGATGGGTAATACATATTTGATTTTGATTGTAGAAGTCAAGCTAAAAACTTCCTGTATATCACACACAGAGAAACCTTTAACCACTTTCAAAAAGCTTATGGCCACCATTTCCCCAAGAGCTTATATATTATTATCTACAATACCTACCCTTTAAAATTGTTAAAGGGTTACAAACACCTCTTAACACCATCGTACTACCAAAACCTGATGTCTGATGAAGCACAGTGAAGACAAACAGGTATTTCTAATGGAAAATCCTCAATTCAAATCAGATGTTTTCCTCAAGTCTTTCTAGATGTATCAGAAAGCTCAGTAAACTGTGGGCAATTAAAGTAGTTATATGCTCACATCGACTGAATGAATTTATTTGTGGCAAAAAGCATCCGGATTAAAAAGTGTTTTCTC
>VYZW01017296.1:8697-23612 GCA_013401315.1 Balaeniceps rex
TTGAACTTCAACTCTTTCATGCCACATATCCTAATGAAGAGCCCTGTTACACAGAGCTAGGATTAGGGACTGTATCTGAGCCAAGGTACAGCTAGACCTGCAATTTTTGAGGGCTCGGATTCAAACACAAGTTGTTGCAGCTTAGCCAGTTGCTGTGTGTCAGCTGAGCCAACAGCTGAGACATGATGCTGGATGGGGTACAGGCTGTTAGACTAGGGAACATTTTAACTATAATCTCTGTGAGAGAAACTTGATTTACGATAAGTGATATCTGTCAGGATTCTACCAGCAATTTGTTCAACAAACACAGTGAGGAGGAACAAATGAGAAGTTTCCCAAACGGCTGAAACTGTGAAGCATTATAAAATGGGAAACAGATTAATACGGTAGAATTGTAACACCAAACAAATGGCTGGGAGATTTGTGAAAAAGCATGATCACTGAAAGCTTGAATGAAACAAGATAGAAACAATACCCCTAAACTTTTTATTTCTATTTGAAAAAAACTGATGCTTCAATAACTTGTGGGATCTCCACCATGTATTATTGTGTTGAAAGAAATGCAGGCATATGTAGAGTTAGAATATGAATGTTGTTTTATTAATCCACAAGGGCATCAAGTATAACTACCATAAATCTCTAAGTAGAAATCTTGACCCCACTGAACCTAATGGAATTTTTGCTAAATATTTACTTCACTGGGGTCAGATTTTTCGTCCATATAAATTTGTTTTTTTAGGGCATAATCCCCATGTTCATTGAAGCCAATAGCTCTTCCATTGATTGTAACTGACCTTTCATTAAGGCAGCAGTTCCCTTACAAAAGACTGTTGTCACTGCTATAGTCCTGCAAACCTTCTTCACCATTATACTTGTTATGGTCACATTCCTGAAGCTGCTCTTGTCTTCTTTTATCTGAGATAGTGTTAACAAGGCCTGTTTTTCAAAGTTTCTAATGGGCTGCTATGATCTGAAGCCATCAACAGCCCTCTTGATTTTTTCTGTGTGATTTTGTGCAACATTTTCTTCTTTGCTTGTTTTCCTCTTTGATGTCTTTGAATAACCTGGACGAGAAGGCAGGATGTACTGGTCTTACTTTTTCCATTTTTTTCTGATATGTTGTCAGTGAATAGGCAGAGCAGCATTTTTATTTGTGTTTCTTTTTACCCTTAGATCTACCACTGCAATTTGGGATTCTTCATGTTTTAATCTTTAAAAATTATTTTCTCTCCTGTAAAAAACAATCAAGATTTTTAGCTGCATTCTGCAGTCCTCCATCAAACACAACCTTTTCAGTTTGCTGCTTTCTCAAATCCTGCTTCTACTTTTCAATAGGGCTTTCTAACCATTACTTTAGGTTCCAGCTCCTCTTCAAAATATAGCATAATATTGCTTTTTTTTAATTGTAATCTCAAGCAATTATTTCCTATGTTGTACTGGCAAATCTCCTGCATTGTCTGTTTTGGGGAACTGAAGTTCTGCTGGGTTCTACCTTCTACAGCCAGTGTCTGCAAGTTCCTGAATTTTAGCTCTAATTTTATTTTAACTAAACCAGGAGGATTTTCTCTTTCTAGTTTGGTTTGAACTTGATTTTCTAGGACGGACAAGTTGCTATGAAGTGTTTTGGGGTTTTGCGATTTTTTTCTCTTGGTTTTTCTACAAAGTTTTTTTCCAAATGCTAGAAAAGTCGAGCATCTCTCTGGGCAAAGGTATGAACCACTTCAGCTTCTGCAGGACTTATAATGGGCAGGTATACTTCCTGAGCTATTCCCAAGTCTAATTTAAACTTGAAAACCTTTCATCCAGAGCATGAGTTTGAACAATATGAAAAGAGAAATGCAAAGTCCTGTACCTGGGATGGACTGATTCCTGCAATGGTACAAGCTGGGGACTGACTGGCTGGGTTGTTGCTTTGTGGAAAAGGAGCTGGGGGTTCTGGTGGACATTATGCTAAGCATGAATCAGCAGTGTGCTCTATGGGCTGTACTATAAAGTGTATAGCCAGTAGATCACAGAAAGTCATAATTCCCCTTCACTCACCACTCTTTAGATTGCATCTGGAGTACTTGCCCTGTGAGGAAAGGCTGTGGGACCAGGCTTGTTCAGCCTGAAGAAGAGGTGGCTTCAGGGGGACCTAACAGCATACCTGGGAGGAGGTTACTGCAAAGATGAAGCCATGAGCTGCACAATCAAAACAGGGAAAGTCCAACTGGATAGAAGGAAAAAAAAATCACCGTGAGGATAATTAAGCCTTTATTAAGGATAATTGGAACAAGCCTCTCAGAGAAGTTGTGTAAAGTCTGACCTTGAAGGTTTTCAAGATCAACTAGACAAAGCGATAAACAATTTGCTTTGAATGAGTGTTGATCCTGTTTTGAGCATGAAGTAGGACTAGATGATGTCCCAGAGTCCCTTTCAACCTGAATGATTCTATGAACATCTTGTTCCTATAAGCCAAGAGAACAACTATACATAAAAGATATAACCAGCCTCATCTATTTAAAAAAAATTAGCCTAGCAAGAATAATTATGCTATAGCCACACAGCCAAGTTTGGAACCCCACTGTGCTGGATGCTGATAATGGGAGAAAGTCCCTGTGTTTATAAAGCTTGCAATCCAGTTAGCTAAACTGGAAATACAGTGGGAGCAGGAACACAGTAAGGTGAAGCAATTTTCTAGAAGTCATTCCTGTGTCCAGGGTCTCCTCAGTCCTAGTCCAGTGCTTATACACTGGACCACACTGCAGTTACACTGTCTGCATAGGTCTCTGAGTTTTCTGAAGATGAATGTTTCATATAGCATATTCTATTTCAGTGAGAAGTGGTCATTCAGAAGATTAAGGTCTTTTTCAAATGGGATGTTCATCTCTGCCAGGTGGTATGTTAAGTCTGAGTCATAAATATCTTTTATTTCCTCAGTCAGATAGTGTAGTGGAAGTGCAACTTGTCATTTTTGACTTCCAGTTTCAAGAGCACCAAGTAAGTTTCTGAATTTGTTCCTTCATTTCTGAGCAACTGACATATTCTCCTGGATATTAAACGCCCAAAATGTAAATTAAATGCTCAAAATGATGCAAAATTACTTTGTTTATCATTTTGGATAGTTGATTTTATTTTTTCCACAGAAATGTATCTAACCTGACCTTCTTATGCCAAGTGTACTTTACCTTCTAGAAACTTCAGGGACTATTTGAAAGCTTAACAGAGCTTGATACTGTTGTTGGCTGCCATATATTGTCATAGAAGCTGTCCCTGTTCTGCTTTCCAGTTGCAGTTATCCTCCTATCTTCCCTTGCAGATCAAGCAAGGTACTTTCAGACTGAAGATTTATACTGCCTTCTATTGTAGTCATATGGTTTTGTAAAAGCTAATTAAATGTGGTTGTATTTGGGTTGCTACCCTTTTATTAGGAAATGATAGCAGGACATGGTGCAGGGGGAGCAGAGTTATTCAAATCTGGGACTCTAAATTTAAGAGGCAGTTTGCAGATAGTCTTTTACATTAAGAAAAACACACAAGTCAATCATAAACGCAGTCAGTCACTGAAACTTCCAAAGAATTATCTGGCTTCACTGCAGGCACAGATAAATTAGAGATTATGGGCCTAAGTCTCTTTTCGCACCAGGGTAAATCAGGAGCACCATCACTGAAGTCAACAGATCTCAACAAGAAAAGAATTAGGCCCTATGGCTTTTACTAAGAGGAATACAAAGAGTTTAATTACAAGGAATCAAGCTGAACCTCCCTTCCCCCATACACAGACATATGCACATGCTCTCTGGTAAGGTTTGTCTCTTGTAACTTTTTTGTCCTTCTGTTATCCTTATCCTGATCAGATACTACCTGTGTGCAAATAACAGGGACTTAGATGCTATAGGGATGGGGGCCATTTAGATGTTAATACATGGGGTGGTTAAAACACCGGTAGAGCTGTAGCTCAGTTCTGTATTGAAAAACCTGGTGAAATCCCAAATATGCTGCAGTTTTTGACCTCCACGTTATGACTCAGAAATAAAAAACAAAGAGAGAAGTTAATTTTCTGTGCTAGGGAGGGAGTTTCTCACCTAAGCAATACCTCTTTGAAGGAGTAAAATAATGCACAGCATGTGTAAACGAACAGCTGCTGGAAATTCTGGTAATACAAATATAATTTTTTATTTCCACATATACGAACAATCTTATATGTCTATGAAAAGACTGAAAATAAATCATACAAAAAGTTATATTTGAGCCACCCTCTATGAAACCCAGTGACAAAAAAAGCAGGTGCAAGATGAAGACCCCAGTCATGGAATATAAATAATAGTTCAGGAACAATCAAGTGTTGTACCAGATTATTTTGACAAAAATGGAAGTACTTACAGTCTAAGTGACTATGTCTGATGCCTTCCACATCTTCAGCATGAATGAAGTGGTAACATCTCTTTCCTACGATATCTACAGGGGTCAGATCCATGTAATCACTAATCCTAAAAAGCAAAAAAAAATACAGCCTATAATTCAAGAAGGAAAAGAATATAAGAACTGTCAAATGACTCAGAAAGTGAAATCTGCTAAAAAGTTTTTTAACCACTACAGTAATTTGAGTGGAATAGCTGTACAAACAAGACACAGCCTTAAAGAAAAAAAAAGAAAGAAAACATTTTTTAAAGAAACCTGGAAATCATTTTATCCATTTAATAAGTGGGAAGTTAAACTCTAGTGCATATTCTCCCTGTAGCATAACACCAAGACAATATAATTCCATGAAATTGTAAAGCATTAGCAACAATCCAAAATCCTCATTAAAAGACCACGATGATTCAAGGTTACATAATAAAGTAAAAACATGCTATGTTTATACAAAATGATTAGAGACACATTTCATTTCAACAGATTGGTCTTCTATTGCGTATATTCATGAAAAAGCTCTTCAACCATTTCTTGGCACCAAGTCCAAACTGATATTTCAAGGGATATAATTTAAATGCTGAGACATACAGATGCCTCAGGGTGTTATCTTTTTTAGTCTAATTCATTTGGGAGCTCAGCTTTCACTCTGGGCCCTTTCAACTGGGACTTTGTTGTTTATTGCACATAGAAACTTTAAAATCTATTCTGCAGACCTTTGTGTGCATGCGTCTCTGTGTGTGTGTCTGCGTGCTTATGTCTGTGTGTGTGTGTTAACTTCTGTCATGGAGTGTCAAGATGTCAATGTCCTTAAATGCAGCACAGAAAATAACAAAACAATTGGAAAATGCCTTGCTCACACAAGCATTTAAAAGTATGTCTGTTTTCTAGAAATAATAATTTTTTAGGGTTTGAAATATGCTGCAATGATTGGGGTTAAGCCCACTTTGCAATTGTAAGATAAAATTGCCATCATTTAAGGGAGTTGTAAGAAACACCAAACATCTTGATATAACCAGATATCTGAAACAACCGGAGTGTGATCCTGAGGGAGGCCAGTGGAGATGCTAAACCAGAAACCGAACTGTGTAGGTCTGAGGGGTTCCCAGCAGGCAGAGGGGGTGAACACAGCCACTGAGGCACTGACTGGCAGAGCTGTGTTTGCCTGGGTGCCTGAGGCAGGGAGAATGCATAGACCGGAAAGACTGAAGGAGAACGGAAGCATCAGACAGCATCACAGCGGCACTGGTGGTTTGTCCCAATTAAAAAAAAAACAAAAAACCAAACACGAAAAACACCACAGGTAAAGCAGGTAGACTCAAATTTGCTAGTAAAAATTGTCAAATCAAGTTTAGCACAAAACACAACAGCCTCCTCCCACTTTCATGACAGAGCATGTTGAAGGATGTGCACTTTCAAACAACTGCCTAGTAGTTACAGCACTTAACCAGATGTGGCACACCCATTTGGGGTTACCCATCTACTGTTTATCACAAACCATAGTTGAAAAGGACCTCTCCTACCTTCTCAGAGAGGACACAATTCACCAGGATAAAGCCAAGTCTGGAACGGTGGCAGTGGGACTCCCTATCCCTCCTGCTGAGTTCCTCCACTTTGGCTGCACTGTGAATTATGGGCTGGGAAACAAAGGACCTGGGATCTCTGCCCACTGGTAAGAAACCTCACCAGAAGGAAGGGAGTCTGAGATTTAAAGGTTCCTGTCCCCTGGACTGTATATTATCTGTTTATACTAAACTAAGTGTATAAACAGTCCATGGAGCAGGAGCCAGAACTCAAGTCTCTCCCCCCACCATGTCTACACTCTCCTTACCGGCACACTTTGCTGTCTTCTCTGGCCCAAGAACTGTGTGTTTTCTGTTAGGAGGTGGTTCTGCTTCAAGATCAGGGAGAAGAAATCCCGCCCTGCCCAGCCTAGTAGAAAGGGGCAATCTCCAGGCAGGCCACTGCCCTGTGAGGTACCCAGGCTGCGAGTGCTACAGTTCACTCAGCTGTATTTTGTTTCTCTGCAGCAGCATATTTGTGTACAGTCTTCACAGATAAAAATGAACACAGCAAGGCAACTGTGGAAGCAGATTCACCATCCATTAAGTTTAAGGATAATATTAAGAAAAAGCTGTTTTCAATCAGACATATGAAGGATACAGGATATTTTTTTTTATTAAAAAAGTGGAAGAAGAAACAGAAAGAATATCCAGATGTAAGTGGTGATCACTGGCAAGCAATGACACCAAAACCAGAAGCAAAAGAAATTACATCAAATACGACACTCATGCTTATATCAAAGGTACCAAAGACAGATCTTGTGGATCCCAAGCCCTTTGACAAAATAAAGCAACAGGTTGATGAGTAGGAACTTGGTGATCCTGTAAAACATAAGCACAGGCTTATGTTTGAGCAGACCAGTGGTTCCACTGACTTACAGGACTGTTAACATGATTGAAATGTAAAGGTAGGTATATGGTACAGTGCTTTGCTGAATTAGGACCAAATTGTGCACACGTTTGTAGGCTGGAAGCTCTCCACACAAGACTGTTTCTGCATATCTGAAGGAACTATTGGCAACCACTGTCATGGCCAACAGGCCAAACCTCTTGCATTTGGAAAACACAATGTTCACTGGGTTATTTCCTTTTGGGCATATATTAGCAGACATGGCTATAGTAGTCCACATTAAACTCAGCTATAGGCTCTCTCCAGATGGTCTCCAATCACTAACAGTTGACGCTGAAAATACATGGACTGATGCTGTACTCTAGCAGCAGTCAGTCTATTTTGCTTTTAGTTATTTATCACTATCTAAGATGATTTGTCCTCTGCAGGTGCTTTTCTTTCTCCACTGACTAATAAAGAAATTCTAGACTATTTTAGACTAGATGGTGAAGTCTAGATGATATGAATCCCACATTTGGAAAACAGACACGGATTAACATACCATATTTTAGGCAACAAGATTTTACATCCCCATTTAACACTCTCAGAACAAAATATTAATTGTTAGAAATGGCCAGTGCACTAGCTAACGGATCTTGTCTCAAAGGGAAGCTAACTGTTGACTAGTTTGTGCACGGAGTCCAGGATTCTGATGCAGATCTCTTCATTCAGAGGAAAGTAACAAGATGCACCCAAAGACTTGAGTAATGTCACTCCTGCTCCCTGCTGTTGCAAGCAGGCAACCACTTGGAAAACTAGGAGTACTATTGATCTCACCCCTGCTGATCCAATGGTCCACTGTGAGCATTCATTTCAGTTAAGTAGCACAGCTTCTGCTCCATACTCCCCGCGGCTGCCAGTAACTCCCCATTGCTCCATAAATAGTGCTTACAGCTTCCTCAGCATGGATCCATTTTTCTCTGTTTTCATCAATGTTGTGCTTGCTTTACTGGGGCACCACAAAGAATTTCCCGGCTGCCCGCAAGTGCCAGGAGTCAAGCCCATATATTCAAGATGGGGTACTTATCTCCTTTTCTATAGCCCCAGAAGACAGATCCCAACTTCCACAACTTGGAGAATGGCCTTGGCAAAGGCCCAGATAATTCATCTGACAGCTTCAATCAGCTGTTCAGTTAATTCCTACCCTTCTTCTGTCCTTTCCATTCCCCCAGCTTTTACAGTCATATTTTGCTTTGTGCCTGCTATGAAATCCAAGTCCTGTCAATCTTACTCCGTTTTCCATCAGTGGAAATCCCGCTGCCTCAGTGAGCTAACATTCACCTCCCAGCCCCGGCAGAAGTGTTTCTACTATTTGAAATTCCTTTTATAAACTATTTTTAACACTGACGCAGGGGCTTAAAATGGAACTATTGCAACATAAATTCAAGTACCGTCATATGCGTTCTACCCTAGCATATGAGATAAAATCCATCACAAACAAGGAAAAATAGTTTTATAATGTTGCCTTTACCTTGACGAATGAAAAACATTAGTAAATTCAACACTTTCTTGCCTAAGTCAGGCTTACCATAGTTTACCACGTGTTATCAGCTCTTTCTATGTGATTACGAATCAGCACTCCACCTCTGATGCATTTTACGTTTTTCAGTGATGCCTTTCTCAGGCATTTGAACGTTTTATTGCTATATGAACGTAAAGGGAAGGTTTGAGAAAAACGTTTAATTAAAAAAACACATACACAATTTAGGGCTCATAAAAATGCCAAACTGACGGCAAAGAAAGTATAAATCTCTAACATGGCCCAAAAATTCATATCATACTTGACCTGACGGAATAGTTCATTTTCATATCCATTTGATACCTGGCTTTTTCATTGAGGTTGCCAGCGAAGGTAACAGTAAGTGCAGGTGATTTTGTTAAAAGGAAATCTGTTCATTAGGAACTGGACAGATACCAGCAACTCATTTCACAGAGGCCATTGAAGAGCTCTGCAGTGGTAGCAGCTTTCCATTACTACCTAGGTAGGTAATAGTCAAATCAAAGACTAAGGCAGAAGGTTTCTTCTAGATCCTACTGCTAATCCCCAGTGCTCTTTCACCAGCTGCCACATTATACAGAATCTAGATGCTCACTGGGTGGAGTCACAGGCAAAAAGCTCAGCCCAAACTTTAATACTGTTTCCTTTGTGACATTGTGCAAGCCACTTTCTACAGAGCAGTTTTTCCAAGCTTAAAAATGAGAATAATATATTCTCTTTTAGATAATGCTTTGGCAGTTTAGATGATGTGTTCTCTCTAATTGCCAAGTAATATTATTATTAATAGTATTGTGGCAGTTCAGCAACACGACAGCAAAGATAACCTCGTAACTGAAATCCAAGATTATTTTAAATTTTCTAAGGCCCTGATTCAACAAAGCATTTGAGTTTATCCCTTTTTATAAAAGTTTATATTGATGTGCTATCCTGATCATAGGTATTCCATTATGATTGAGCAATTATGATTGCTCATATCAGAGAGCTTCCACTCTTAACTTACAATATGCCACGGCTGCTGTCACATGAAAAGCTTGCATTAGTCATCTTGTTTGTTCCATTTTTTAATCATAGGTCCTCTTGACAAAATTTCTTTTGGCTGCATTACCTTCTTTCTTCCTTTCCAACCTTGCCCCCATACCTCACACTTCCATCAATGGACCCAAACTTCTTTATTACTTATATCTTCCTTCTCAGATATCTTCACCCTGCTCTAAATACCGGTTTCCTAGATTTTATTTTTATTTCTCGGGGCCCTGAGGGCACCAATAAGCCTGAATGGTCTTGACCAGCCCACCCAGCCCACAGCCCAGAACCCCATTTCAACGCCCTGGGGCTCCCCCCATCCTGCCCATGGCCAGAACTCAATTTCAGCCCCCTGGGGCCCTCCCCGCCCTGCAGCAGGGCTGGTCTCCAGCTCCCCACAGCCCTGCCTTGCCTGGCCACAGGCCCTGCCGAGCCGGGCCCAGCCCACCTCCCAGCCTGGCCTCAGCCAGTGTCCAGGTGCCCAAAGCCTGAGGCTGGTGCTGCCCCGGTGCCCCCCAGCTGCCCTGCTCCTGGCTGGGGTGGTGGGACAGCCCTGGTTGCTAGGCCCTGCCCTGACAGACCCCCATGGGGAGCCCCCAATACTACCAGCATCCAGCCCCCAGGGATTAGACAGCTGAATTTAAATCCTATTTTCCACCTTCCTAGATCACTTGTCGCTATCACATCGAACACAGCCCCCCCTCAACCAACTCCGCATCACCTGTTCCCATTTCACTGCTGTCTTTCCCAGTATGCCCTTAACCAATTTTATTCTACAGTTTTCCCACCTCTTACTGCAACAGATCCCACCTCTCTAGCCTACTATCTAGGCCATCTGTGCTTCTGTTCCATTAAACGCTGAGCATGATGTTCTGTAATCTGCAAATTAGTTCAAAAATGGAAAACTCTAAAACTTCAGACAGAAAGACTTGTGGAGGGGAGGATGGGGGAGCATAAGGACAGCCATATAGGTCAGACCAACGTCTGTAGTCCCAAATCTTGCCTCTGAGACGGACGGTGAGAGATTGTAAAAAGCAGGAAAGGCTTAGAGGAATCTTTCCTGGTCTATCGTCCCCTATTCCAGCAAGATGTCCTGCAAATTATAGTTTTTAATTTACCTTTATCCTCTAAGAATGTAATGAAAATGAAGGTGATGATGATGAGAGTGAGTTCAATACTCTCATACAACCCCAGGATGACATTGCAGGAGTCACAAATTTCAAAACTTTTTGCCAAGCCCATGAAACAAAGAACACACACAGCTAAAACAAAGAAAAAAGGAGCTAAAAGCTGTACCTATTTTCACAGTAAATGATATTGAGGTCCATATTCACGCGAGTGACAAACATGTGGCAGTCAATCCTGACTTCATTAATTGTAGGAGGTGGCAAAGCATGAGCAACGACAACAAGTCCCATGATTTGGCTGGGTACTGTCCGTCCATGGGACAGTGACACTCTCAGACGTAACCGGCCTGTTATATGAATCACCTGGAAAATAAAAACAATAAAAGAAATGCCAGTGAATTCTGGATGCAACTGTGACATCAGTTTCTTCTAAAGGATAGCATTACTATTCCCTACAGACCACTTAACACAGCCAAAAATTGTACTAAGTAACTGCCAGTATTAGTGTTAAGCTTATTAATATTGGCTGTCAACATGTCCTATGTGTCCTCATGGCAAAAAAGAAGACAAGAACATAACAGGCAAATGCTTCACATTCATCAAATAAAAACCTCAGAACTCCTGTGGTATTGATTTTTGTTGCGGTGGTTGTTACAGAAAGAAAGAAGAAGAAAAAAACAAACTAGAAATTCAACAAAAGAAAAGAGAGAGGGGGATAAAACTGAAATAATGAAGGTAGAAATTAATAAAATATTAATTTTATAACATTTAGAGATTGAATATGAGACAAAAAGATTGGCAGTTTTGAAACTTTTCCAGAATGGATTTGATTGAATTGCTAGTCACCTACACCACAGAGACACTGCTCACAGCCCTGAATTACTTCTTTGTGGTTGGCAATTTGAGAAGCAACAGCCTAGAAGTGATCAATGAGCTCAGCTGCAGGATGGTCTTCTTGCATCCACAGCAAGCTTTTTAAGAGCTGGTAGACATGTAATGCCTTTGCCTAGTACACTATGTATATATGGAGAGCTCTGGGGGTGGATGGTTTCTTTTCCTATTCACAACATAATGCCAGAAGATGCCTGGGAGATCCAACTGGAGAGTGAAATTCTAAGAATGCTGCCTGAAATGGAGTAAGTTGAAACTCTGGGAAAAGAATAATCCACCACTTCCACTTTCACTCCTTCAGGAGTTGTGTGGATAAATAAAGGGGTTGTTTTTTTCAGTAAAAGAATATAAATACAGCACTGGTGCCAGATAGCAAACTGAAAATGCAAACTGCAGTTTCTGTAGTCATGGATAAAGGAGCCATAAGAACTGGCAGTTGCAGGCTTTCCCAGATTTTCACCCTCAGAGTGTGTTACAACATCAACATGAAGAGAAGGCTTCCAGGAGAAGGGGACCCCTTTCACTGTGATCCCAGACTCACTACCCAGAGGTCAATAGAGATGTTGGTTGGTACCAAGTGCACTGGAGGAGGTGACAGAGATGGGATGTAACTGTAAGTCCACTGATACTCATCTCACAAAGACAGCAGCCAAACTCTCTGCTTCTGATCTGAGATTGATTGTTAATAGAGAGAGAAGAAAATCTTTCATTAATAAGACTTCAAACCACAAAGTGCATCCAAATTCAAATCTAATTCATGCTAGCAGATCTGTGATCTAAGCCTTGAAGTTTGTTTCTTTTTTTTAACTTAATCATTAATCATCTCCTTTCTCCACTATTTTACATTTCAGCTCCAGCCAGTGTGGTGAATCTGAATTACAAAAGTGATTAGCTGCTGTGTTTGTCCATTTCAGTTGCAGGTTTCTGACCACCCACGTTTGAAGTAATTATTGCCTAAACTCACACTTAATGCACCTTCCAAGGGCAAACTATTCTATGAATATTTGAAAAAGTTCCTAAAGGCAAGGATGCAAAAACACCATTTCAAACACACTTTAATTTTTTTTTCTCAAGACCTCATTAACTAATGAAGAAATAGCTAAAAGAAATAGGATTAACTTCACAGGAAGGGCAGTAATAGTGTATTTTGCTCCTTCTAGCTAGGCTTGCATATACATCTGCTTTTTATCATTATCTGTCTCTTTTTATCATGCAGTTTCAGCTTACTGCAAAAACTCAAATCTGTAAATGCTTGGAAAAATGCTGATGGATAACTAGTAATAATGTGAAAAATAATCTTATACTGAACGTGCTATGCAAAAGTATTGTTGTTCTGTTGTTTTTTATAAGAGTCCTTATGCTAATATGTTTGAAGTCGGTACTATCACTTGAGGGAATTTTTAAGATATATCATACTTAAAATCCATTTATCTCTTCCTTGTATTTTTTGAAACCTCCATGTCATTTGCAGCTAAATATCAACATGATTTATTTTTGAACAGCTCTATTCAGTCAGTACCTCACTTTTTTCTGATTCGTCATCTGAAATACACCTCAGATGTAGTATTACCCCAAGAGACAGTTCCAAACCTGCTAGATCCACCATATATTAACATTGTTGAATTTCAAGAGAATTTGCTTCCAGATTCAAATTATTTAGCTTGTTGCTAGCTCTATCATGGATCAAAACATGTTCTAAATCCCCATGTGAATTCAAATTTTAGGGGTCAGCACTCAATTGCATTCTGATTCTGTACACTGGGAAATGTACAGCAAACTGCCCATCAGTTCCAGTGCCTGTGTGGCTCTAAAGAAACTGTATTTCCATGCCTGAAATCCCTTTCTATGACAACGTTAGTCAAATGCACCAAGTGGGAAATCTAATTGGTAGTAAAAAACAATTCTAGCTGTCATGACCTTGTCTACATTGTGAGTATTGCCACTTTTAACACTGGTTCATTTGAACTGGGATTAGGGGTGATACGAATTATAGGGTCAATTATCTCCAGTAGCTAAAATTAATCTCTTTATAATTCAATCCCACAGCACTAGTCTATCATATCCTAAAGCAGTATTATGACTTTAATGAAGCTAAATTGCAAGAATAAACTGTTTTATGAAGGACAATACTTGGATCCAGATGTAAATATTTAACAAAAATTTGCTAGGAATATTCTGAAAATCAAAAGTAAATGCAGCTCTTCTGTGCAGTTTCCTTTATAAATGCTTTCTTCTGAAAAGTATGCAACAGTCCAAATCCATCTTTAAACTATAATTGTCTTGTTTCTAATAATACTATATGAATAGACTGGCACATTTAGACGTCACAGCAAGAGAAGACAGTGATACTGTGTTCTATCCATTATAAAAAGGTGGGTGAATGCTATACTCCTGATCACAGGGATCATCAGAAACTTTGTATGTCAAGAGCTGTACAAATTTCCCCAGCATTTCTCCAACTACCTTCTAAATGAAATTAGTAGCAAGACTCCTTTTCTACTCTAATGGGAGCTGGACGGGGTTAACAGTGCAGGGACTTTTTTGCTTACAAACTGTTTATTGGCAGGTGTTGTAACTTGCATGATGATTTCATCCTATATAAGCAGAGGGAAATCTTATGGTCAAAATAAACCTTGTGACCTGATCTAGACCAGGATTTGACATAGGTCATTCTGACCTGAGTTATTGCTTGTAGCGTAACCTACCTGTGTAATAGTTATACTTGGATAGACAGTTGGGTGAACCAAAAAGCATTCTGTAACAATAAAACTTTTAACACTGTGAAATGAAAATAACACATACGCTGCTGTAAAGATGTCACGGTGAAGCAAAACAAATACTATAAAAATATTCTGTACTGTTTAATTGCATTGTTAAAAAAATTCTAAATCAACTTTGCCTGACACTCCAATATTGGAAAAAAATCATTATTTGGCTTTTATTTTTAGCTGATTAGAAAAGGGATTTGCAAAATATTGTAAGTACATGTAAACACAGTTTGTGAGTGTGGGAGTGTTAACAAGCCACATTTCTTGGACAAATATGTATTTCTTTTCCCTGCCATATGCTCTCTTTAGTCATCTGTTAGCGATAAGCACTTAGATGTGCTCTACTAATGTCTACTCATTATAAACAAGCACATCACAAAGACCTTGATAAAACCTTCCCTCTGTCAATACTTAAGGAAAGGAAAGCTCAGCGGCTGAAAAGCACATCTGGAACCTGCTCATCATCCTTTAAAGCTAAATCTCACCTCTGGAGATGGAAATACTTTCTTTGTCAAAAGACATCTTTAAATATTACATCCATTTTTTCACATACATGTGATGTCAGAGTAAGGACGTGCATTACCAGAGGCTATAAAAACCTGCAAGCATGAAAAATCTGTGAATTTCACCTTTCAGATGTCTCTGTGTTCTTCAAAACTTAAACTTCCATTAGAAAGAAATTTCTGAACTATTTCTTCTCTGTGTAAATCTCTATGCCAATTTATTATGGGACTGAAACCACAGCACTGGCAGAAGTGCTCCCTCCAT